>SKCR01033661.1:0-298853 GCA_019454045.1 Zanthoxylum bungeanum | reverse complement strand
ATCATTCTCTGTCCAGGAACAAATCATAGGGACCTCTCATCATTTATACATCTAGGTGATCTAATCACAAATGATAAGAGTGTAATCTCCTTTGTCACATAGTTAATTTGTACAACAACACAATGATATGTACAAATAGTGACGCTATAGGTCATAATTGTCCAACAATATTTAATTTGGAATTAAATAAACGAATTAGTATTAAATACTTATTAAATTGGATTTAATGTTGTAGTTTAATTTAATTCAAGAATTCGTAGTTTGAGTACTTATTCGAAAAATGAGTTGGACTCGCGCAAAATCAAATCGTTGTTTGAACATTGGATGGTCATTAATTATCAGATTAATTAATGGATTAGATTGATTGATAGCATGCTTGTGTGAATACATGGTTGCGATCCATGAATAATATATATCGGATGGATATTACATCGGTGGGGCAATTTTGGAAATTGTTGTAATAAATTAGAATTTATTAATTGGACCTGCGTGTCCAGCCTATTACCTCCTTACTCTATGTATTTCTCTTCTCACCTATTCCCCTCAATGTAAATGAGGTTTCTTTAGAAGTGTTATGTAACGGGTAGAAGCAATACTTGTGCTAGCGAGGGAGGGAGAGAGGAAGGGAGAGATTTGCTCTAGGAACAATGTGTTAAGTATCCATCCGCATATCATTATTATATTTATTATATGCGCCTTATTATGTGTTTAGAATGCATGTTTAGGGTGTATGATGATGAGACCTTAACAAATATAATAAATTTGTTGCCAATTTGCACGCGAAAAAACCCTCATAAAATATTAAGCGTTTTTCCTTCCATTGAGTGATTCTTACTCAAGATCCAAGACTAGCATTGGTTTGTTGGCCAAATTAAAGGCCTTTGTCTATCGAGGATGTGTTTGAATCATGAGAGCTTTGTTCCATATTGGTGTCTTGTCCAAGTTGTGATTTGTTGGCCAAAGTCAAGATCACTTCTTGTCCTTCGACATTGATTACGAAGCTTTCCATAGTCAATGGGTTCCGCTTAACTGGGATCACTAAGTTTGTTGTGCCAAAGCCAAGGCTTAGTTGATTCAGAGGAAAAATGTTAGGTAATATATTGGATATATTGGCATATATAAGATATATGTTTCGGACTTGGATGTCCCCCTACTGGATCTAGGAATTGGATGGGATCCAATTGATCTTAGAGATCTACCTAGTTAATTATCATACAATTTTTTGCCAAAGTCAAGATTGTGTGTTATTTAACGGGATCCTAGTCCACTAGGAAACATGGTTTCCCGAGTACTCCACAGAAGGTTAGAGGCTCGCCGAAAAATAGTGGGAGGCAAGTATTAAATTTGCAATATTCGTTTAGTAACTTGTCATACGCGCTCATTCAAATTTATTCGTCAAATAAATTAATTTATTAGTTGGACTAATAATTAATCATTGTTTTAAAACAGTTGGACTGTATTCAAACTAATTTCAATTAATATTTGATTTTATAATTGGATTATAGTGATCAATATAATTGAATTTAACCTATTTATTATAGTTGATTATATAGTTGGACTATAGTAATCATTATAATGTATAGTACCTAAAATCGTTGATTAAATAGTTGGACTATAAGAATCAAGCTAATTGAAAGATTAGTGTTTAAAACATAATCCTGGGTGAAAATGTATTTAAACGACTTTAATTTTCAAATTGGGGATAAAATTCCAGGATGGTCCTGGAAACTAATAAGTTACTTTATTTGATAAAATAACATATTAGGCCTAAGCCCGGAGTTAAGCAAATAGTAGAGCATGATATTGGAATATTCATGTTATGATAACTTTAGTGCATAATCCATTATGTTTGCCAAATAGACTCCTTAATTTCTTAATCAGAACTAAGGATTAGATCCTTAAAGTATGATAATGAAATTGAAGGATCTTCATAGATCTATTTTTAGATCTTAGAAGTACTAAAATTGCAATAGTAAACTCTTGGAGAGTTATTGGCTATTCTCAAGGAGACAAAGCCAAAGTTTGCAATAAGGCAAGAAGCGCAAGGCGCACCTTACTTCAATATTCCAGAAGGCCAAGGCTAGGCCGAAGGCTTCTGAGTGTGGAAAAGGGCAAAGGCAAAATCATTATAATCTTCTGGGAAGACAAAGGACATATCCCAAAATGTCTGCCTAAATGTGGCAAACGGGGACACGGAAGCGTGACAGCCATATGGACAAGGCATATATGAAGGAATTGAAGACGGGCAAGGCTCCGACTTCAAATATGATTGTCATAAATATGTTCACTACTAGTATTAAAATTGGATTTTAGATACTGAGTGTGGTACATAAATATGTACTGGTGTGCAGAATCTGCTATGAGCAGGATACTGACTACAGTTGAGATTAATCTGCGAATTGGAAACGGGACGAAAGTCACTGTTTTAACAGTAGATACCTAAGTTTAGGAACTACCCTTCGGGTGTGTACTTAAATTAGGAAACTGTTATAATGTAACTAGTTTGACTAGATATATTATCTATATATCAGAGTATAATCGTTGCGGATATACCTTTATATTTTAGAACACTAAAATGTTTTATTATATAAAGATGATATAAAGATAAACACATTAGATGTGAAAAACAGTATTTATATTTTGAATATAAATAAATCTCAAACATATAATATGACAAATAAATAGCTCAAACTGAATTAATCAGTTGAGACTTATTTGTGGCATTGTTGTCTGGGACACAATTAAACAAGAATCGTATATCCACACTTTTGAAGAGTGGATACTAGGACAAATTTGATTCTATTCAAATAAAGTCTACGAATCTAGTTTATTGGGCAAAGTGCCTACAAACACTATTTACTTGGTAAAAGTGTAAATGCCACCGATCTGTTAGCCCTTGGTCATGGTGACGTAAGTGGGCCTATGTTTAGCTAGGCTAAAAGTGGATATGAATGTTTCATGACCTCAACGGATGTGGCATCACGTTATGGTTATGTGTTTCTTTTGAAACACAAATCGAAAACTTTTATAGTTTCGACACGAAATAGACAAACAGATCGGCTAAAGTATTAAACACCACGGTTAGACCATGATGAAAATACTTAAGCAATAAGATTCTCGTATACTTGAAAGAGTATAGTATTCTTTCAATGAGGACTCCTCCCGAAACACGTCATTTTGACGGTGTGTCCGAACGGAGAAACCGAATTTTGTTGGACATGATAAGGTTAATCATGAGTCGCTCTGAGCTACCATTTCCTTCAACGGATAAGCATTTAACAGTGCAGAACTTATTTAGAATAAGGTTCCATAAAATCTGTCTGACATATTTCATATTAGATATGAACAGGAAAGAAATTGGGTTTCTCATTCCTGAAGATTTGGGAATGCTAGGCATATGTTTGGATGATACCAAACTAGAACCTCAATCGGATAAGTGCCAAGTTGTAGGTTATCTTAGGGATGCCAAAGTATAGTACTTATACATCTCACATGAGAACAATGTAATTATTGCTCGCCATGCATTTTTCCTAAGAGGAATACCTATATGCAGTGCTAAGTGGGAGGAAAGTAAAACTCAATGAAAATCGGAGTAATACTATTTCGGGCACCGATTTCTATTGGAACATAAATATAGTTCATCAATGATGAAACTACACCAATAATCTTCGAATACACAAGAACCACGTAAGTTTGAGAAAGTCAGAAAACAACCTGGGGTATGGGTTTCTGATCTCACCTCATAAGGATTTTAATCTTATTAAGGAATACGAACTAACTACGTATGAGGAATGGATACAAGGTATCGACTCCCTATTATGGCAAAGTGCCATGATGTCCGAAATGGATTCCATGTATACCAACCAAGTTTGGATACTAGTTGCTGTACCGCAAGGCATTGTGCCTATTGGTACTATATAAGTCTTCAAGGAAGACATACATGGATGGCAACATACCAACGTAATAAGTTAGACTTGTAGCGAAAAGGTATCGTTATCAACATTGTGTTGATTACGACGAAACCTTTTACATGTTGCCATGTCAAATCCATTTGGATAATGCTTGCTGACGCTGCATGTTTCATTTATGAAATATGGCAGCTGAATGCCAAAACCGATTTCCTTAACGGAAACCTTTTGGAGGATGTTTACAACATTCTGACGGTTTTATCGTACCAAAACTAGCAAACAAGGTTTGCAGGTTATTCGATCCATGGATGGATTGAAGCAAGCATTGGGTTCTTGGAATTATCGTTTTGATGTAATCATAATGGTGTATGATTTAATTCAAAAAAATGATTCTTGTGTATATAAGAAGGTTAGTGGGAGTGCACTGACAATGAATGTCTTAAGTAATAATGATAATATGTCCTTTCTTGGAAATGATATTCCCATAAAACAATCAGTGAAAGCTTGGCTTTCATGAATAATTCTTCGCACAATTCTTGGGAGAAACAACCTTTATTCTAGGAATAAGATCTATTGGGATAGATCTAAAAGTTGTTGATACTCTCCAAGAACTCGTACATTAAAATAAATGTATGTGACCTGGTGTCTCATACGCTTTGAGCATATGGAGTCACAATCAGGCCAATCCAAGTGATAGTCATTGGATTGATGATAAGAACATTCTTTAGTATCTTAGAGGAACTAAGGATGCTATCTTATACTATGGAGAAGGAGAACTTGAAGTGACTGGGTTCACCGTTGCAAGTTTCCTAACCGACAAAAATGACTATAAGTCGTAACAACGGTACTATATAGTTTGAATAACGGAACAGTGAGCTGGAAATCTTCCAAGCAAGATACTGTTACCAAATAAACAACAAACGCGGGTTATTGATGCAGCTGAGGCAGCAATAGAAGCCATTTAGGTCGATAATAAATCTAATTAGATTAGATATAGTTCTGTTAGCAGCTGAGCTAGGCTTCAGCGCAGGCTAAAGAATTAATGGTCTTATCAACGATCCAGATACATACTTCGACTATTCATCTGATTCGTTCGGATCATACATCGTGGTGATGTGATGATCGAATAAATCGCATCAGATAATAATCATGCAAATCCGCTGACGAAAGTCTTTTCTCAGTAATTTGAGCGAACCGTACATAGTTCGGGTGTAGGACACTTGAGTGACTGGATATAGGCCAAGTGGGAGATTGTTGGACAATTATGACCCATAGCGTCATTATTTGTACAGATCATGGTGATGTTGTACAAATTAACTATGTGACAAAGGAAATTGCTCTTTTATCATTTGTGATTAGATCACCAAGATGTATAAATGATGAAAGGTCCATATGATTAGTTCCTGGATTGAGATGATATGAGACATTATCAATCCACGAAGGTTAATCATTAAATATCCCTAGTCAGAGTATTATCGAGATTGGACATCGATAATGCGTAAAAGACTAGTATTACACTTGTGCGCATTGTGAGGGCATAACGGCATAGTTCTCATATATTTGAGTATAGGATACTCATGCAAGTGTAGTAGGAGGTTGTGTTTTACCGATGGTACGGAAAACAGCTTCGCTCTGGATAGACCCCTCGGAATTCCATTGGTAGTATGACTATGTGTCTATGGAAGTCTGAAATCAGGGTAGGTGTATTCGGTCTTAACCTGAGACTTGCACCGCTAATACTTGCGACAATCAATATACTTTAGTTTTAGGTCGTCCAGGGCTTTAACAGGTTCTGTGTACGCCTCTGCTGGGTATATTGAGAATCGTAGTGTGTTGGGTGTGATGTCAAGACGGAAGTATCACTCCAGTCATAGTGGAGATGATGGTCACGTAGGATACGGAACTGGTTCTCTTATGTACTGCAGTCATCGGGATAATATGACTAGGTCATGATTATCCGATTATAGAGACTAGTTACCAGAGATCCGATATGTGCTTCGTATGGGGCAGACACATTTCCAGCCCCAGGCCTTGCACGTGACATCCGATACTGGATCGAGATACGCAATACTATGTATACTACACCTGATATAGATCGAATATTCCTGTAAGGATATTTATGGAGAATTGGGTAGGCATGATGCTTTGCTAGAAGCCAACCATGTCTTGTAAATCGGTACAAACGTAGTACTAGGTACTCATGTGTTCGGATAGTCCGACGACCGGATTTACTGCCCACATATCCGAGGATCTCATGGGCCGCTTCCCGAAGATTCACCGATGACGTATGACTCGCACTTGATTAATCTGGGATTAATTAGATGAGAGAGAAAATTAATCTGGGATTAATTACGGAGATATTTTATCTGGGATAAAATATCATTTAAAGAGAGAGAACGATTAATTTGGAATTAATCGATAAAATAATATATTCGATATATTATACGAAATTAGATTTCGACGCGGAATTGAAATTAGATTTTAATTCGGGCGAACGAGTTAATTTAGAATTAATTCGTTAGTGACGTGAATAGTGATTTTGCTAGGCATAATTATTTAATTGCGTCGCAACGGAAAATTCGTTAATTTGGAATTAGCGAACCCGAGCCCGAGAGTGTTTGCGAGAGCTCTCGCATTTTTAATTCAAGTGTGACCCGCAAGTCACATCAAGCGTCAAATCATTAGTCACTTTGAGTGATGTGACAACTTGTCACTTGATTGATTGAGTGATGTGAATAGTTGATGTAGTGGTTGGCAAAGCTTAAATGCCATTTGACTTTTTGGAAAAGAAAAATGGTAAATTATTTTTGAAATTAATAAATTGTATTAGATACACAATTTTGCAACTAACCAACACAACTCTCCTCTTTTTCTCTTCCTCTCTCTCACGCCTAAATGGGCAGTTTTTCTTCTTCTGGTTCAGCTCACTGCCATGAGTCATGGAGAAGCAAAGAGTGATTTTTGTGGCAAAAATCAAGAGTGCTAGCACACAATAGAGTCTTGCGAAGGTGATAGGGAAACCCACTTGTGAGCTTGGAATCACATCATGAAAGCTTGGAGCTTGGAGGTTGATTCATGGCCGAAAATGGAGGACTATTTTCAGCTCACTGCCGAGAGCTCAAGGAGGGCAGAAAAGATTTTTGTTCTTCACCACATCACCTCAACCGATCGATGTAAGTATTCTGCGACTTCCTCGATGTATTCGCACATGATTTTCATTGCTTGATATGATCTTGGGATGCTTAGAAAATTCCAACAGTGTTGGTTCCAACTTCATAAATTCCTGTAATTCTTTGAATCATGCTCCTATCTGTTGGACACAACGAATTATTATTAGAATTTCTTCGATTAAGTCTAAGGCTTGATCTTCTCATTTCGCCATCAAAGCTCCGCAGCAGCATCAATTGTGGTTCTCATCAATCCAGAAAGTCCATTATAGAAGGTTTGGACTTGTAGCCATTGTGCAATCTCATGGTGAGGGAATTTTCTGAGCAAATCCTTGTACCTTTCCCAAGCTTCGTAGAGAGATTTTGAGTCATGTTGCACAAATGATGTGATGTCATTTCTCAACTTTGTCGTTCTCGCTGGTGGAAAGTATTTTGCAAGGAATTTGGTGGCTAGAGACTCCCATGTTGCTAATTCACATTCCCACACTTAGATACTCTCACTAGGTACTATCTGAATTGTCTCATTTTTAAACTTCACTCTTGATTCGCAACCCGGCTGTCGATTATACTATCTTTTATCATAAGCCTTCTGTGTAATCAAGTTCTCTAATTACTTTATCATTTGCTTTTGTACCTCTTTCTTCTATTTTTTGTTGCTTGTCTCTCTTAAATCTTTATTCTTTCTCAAAATCCTATTATACTCTAAAAGAAAGTAAAAAGATAATCTTTTCCTTATGAAGTCTACTCAACTACTTAGATTTTCTTCTCATCTTGGTCCTTTAAACTCCTTATATCCTTTCTTTTCTGATAACTCTATTAATTTCAATTACTCAGTACATCTTTTACAAAATCTTTAATTCAGGTACTACTCTTTAGCTAGTCTTTTCTTCTCACTACCATGAGATTCTTTATATTTTATTTACTATACTCCTGTAAAATCCTTCTCTCTGCTCTCTTTGTACTTCAAAGTTCTTACTTCTTTACGGATTCCTTAATTCGACGATGGCTTTTTGACTTAGGTCAACCTATTATAACTTCAAACTATTCCATATCATATTCCTTATCTATGATTCATTGAACTCATTGATTTAGCGGTCTAATCAACTCGCAATTCATTTAATCTCTCAATTGCTCTTCCTTAATAGTTCTTTTCTTTACTGGGATCTAAATTGGGAATGGTTATGTGCCCACGTGTCTGGTTCGATGTCTATATGCTTACTCGAATCAAAGTTTCTGGAAGGAAAGGTTCTTATTCATTATGCATGTAATTGGTTAACTACTACGTGCCTCGGGGTCTCACAACTACCATCAATTCTCTATACTACTATCTTCTCATTATGTTATTTTTATGCTTGTATACACTGAATTTCCTTATTACTTCTCGTGTTCCTCTTACCATTTGCATATCTTATTTCTTTACTCTATAGCGTGGTACTGAGGTTGACAGTGGTTCATTTTTCTGATAGCGTTCTACTTTCCACTCTTGCTATAAATCACAACCATGACACTCTATTCTACTGTCTATACTGATACTCTTACCACTCCCAAATGTCTCCAACCTCTTGGATTTATCTTGGTATACCTACAGGGATTCCTTCTAACTTAGGCTATTCTATAGGTTCTACTACATTTGGTCTATCTATGGACTTCTACTAATCTTGCAATCCTCTCTCTCATTTGCCTTAAACTTTGACCTTACTGGGTTCGCTTCTTTATGTCCTTGAAGACTTCATTAATTTTTTTCTGAGTAACCTGCCTTCCGAGGTTTTTACATTTCTTAATATGAACTCTCATCGGCTCCTTCCGGTCATCTATATCTATGCTGGTAGGGACTAGGACAAACATAGTATACCTCGATGAATTTCGATCTCCTCGTTCTGGTACTCGGGGTCCTGGTGGAATCTATTTCTCATGTAAGGCAGGTATGGGCTAGATTCCATCAGGACATCTTTCTTAACTAGTATTACTAAGCGGTGGTAGACTAGATAGTTCAAGATCTTGTCTTCATCGGATTTACTTGGGATAAGATTACTATTCGTTTTTGTTTATGAACTCCATTTGCCTGCTTATGGGCCTGGGTCTGGATTTGGGGATCTGGGGTTCTCTAAGTCTTTTTTGGCATCTCTTACCTTTGTGAACTTCCTAGACTAGTCTTGATATCTCGCTTCTTTTATGTTCCTGTCTATACCTCGTTACTTGGGGATTTTACTATCTATATGAAATACTTGAAGGCTATTAGATCATCTTGAAGGAAATTTTCTGAGGAATGAAAGAATCTAACATCTTCTAGGAACTCTATTACTTGCTCGAGCTTACAGTTGTTCTCGTAAGGAATACTATTCGAAAAGTCTGTGAGGGCTTACTAACCTATTTATGGAACTTTGAAGATGTACTCGAGGATCAGATACTGGAGAGGTAATGTCTTGCATATGAGTATCCCGAACATACTGCGTATACAAAACCTCAATACTCTACACACTGCAGTCACTGACTCCCTAAATCTGGCTCTGATACCATCTATGTAACATCCTCTATCTGGGATATGCTACCGACAAGGAATAGACCGTACTAACCCTATAAGCCTCTAAATCTCCAATCATAAACAACTATTAATACTTTGTTCTCTAATTATATATATATATATATATGTATGTATGGGTCCATGGCCCAAACTTAACAACTTTAACATAAAGACTCAACATTAGTAACTGTAAACAAAATGACAAATACTTTACATTTATTATCACATAACCAAAACTACTACATGACTTTATTTGACTAAGACTGAACTTTCACTTTTCTGACTTGGACTGGTGGACTCGATACCCTAGTGACTGCATCATTATCCATCCTTCCGAGCTCGTCCTCTGAGAATACCTGCAACCATAGAAAACTAGGAATGTGGGGGGGTTAGATCACCGTACGATCTAAGTGAGTGGATGGTTTAAATTAAAAGCTGAAATACTAGAATGAAAATAGTTGATTATAAAACTGCAATTCAGAATTAACTTGTATGAAAACTCTTTTATGAAAAACTCATCTGAATTCTCTTCTTAAATCTTATTTTTCCTGAAAGCTGTGTCTGAAAGCCACTTCTGAAATCTGAAAATATTTCTGAAAAACTGATATCTAAAAATTTGTTTTTTGAAAAATAGGACGTATGAGGGCGTTGCGTATCGCCGTCCCCCCATACGCCTATCTAGAGCCAGGAATGCAAATCCATGACTTTGGGGCGTTACGTATCGCCGTCCCCAAAAACATTGAACTAGAACTCGGGGTGCAGATCTATGCTACCCTCCAAGCTCTGAAACTAGGGTCTAGGTGTTGGACAATTATGACCCATAGCGTCACTATTTTTTTATATCATGGTGTTGTTGTACAAATTAACTATGTGACAAAGGAGAATGCTCTCTTATCATTTGTGATTAGATCACCTAGATGTATAAACGATAGGAGGTCCCTATGATTTGTTCCTGGATGGAGAATGATATGAGACAGTATCAGTCCACGAAGGATAAATCATTGAATATCCCTAGTCAGAGTATTATCGAGATTGGACATCGATAAATACGTAAAAGACTAGTATTACACTTGTACGCATTCTGAGGGCACAACGACATAGTTCTCATATATTTGGGTATAGGATACTCATGCAAGTGTAATAAGAGGTTGTGTTTTATCGATGGTATGAGAAACAGCTTCGCTCTGGATAGACCCCCTCGGAATTTCATTGGTAGTATGACTATGTGTCTATGGAAGTCTGAAATCAGGGTAGGTGTATTTGGTCTTAACCTGAAACTTGCACCGCTAATACTTGCAACAATCAATATACTTTGGTTGCGGTCGTCCAGGGCTTTAACAGGTTCTGAGTACGCCAATGCTGGGTATATTGAGAATCGTATTGTGTTGGGTGTGATGTCAAGACGGAAGTGTCACTCCAGTCATATGGAGATGATGGTCACGTAGGGTACGGTACTAGTACTCTTAAGTACTGCAGTAATCGGGATAAAATGACAAGGTCATGTTTATCCAATTATAGAGACTAGTTACCAGACATCTGACATGTGCTTCGTACGGGGCAGACACAATTCCAGCCCCAGGCCTAGCACGTGATCATTTGATACTGGACAGAAATACGCAATACTACGTATACTACACCTTATATAGATCCTTTATTCCTGTAAGGATATTTCCAGAGAATTGGGTAGGCATGGCGCTTTGCTAGAGGCCAACCTTGTCTTGTAAATCGGTATAAATGTAGTACTTGGTACTTACGTGTTCGGATAGTTCGACGACCGAATTTACTTCCAACATATCTGGGGATCTCATGGGTCGCTTCCCAAAGATTCACCGATGACGTATGACTCGCACTCTAAATTAATCTGGGATTAATTAGAAGAGAGAGAAAATTAATCTGGGATTAATTGCGGAGATATTTTATCTGGGATAAAATATTATTTAAAGAGAGATAACGATTAATTTGGAATTAATCGGTAAATTAATATATTCGATATATTAAACGAAATTGGATTTCGACGCGGAATTAAAATTAGATTTTAATTCGGGCGAATGAATTAATTTAGAATTAATTCGTTAGAGACGTGAATAGTAATTATGCTTGGCATGATTATTTAATTAAATTAGATTTAATTACGTCGCAACGGAAAATTCATTAATTTGGAATTAGCGAACCCGAGCCCGAGATTATTTGCGAGCGCATTCGCATTTCGAATTCGAATGCGGCACGCAAGTCAAATCAAACGTCAAATCGCTAGTCGCATCTAGCATCACATCATTCATCAATCAAGTGATGGATGTCTTTCACTTTGAGTGATTGACGGAAGTCACTATTCATGATTGAATGATTGATGAGTTGATGTTGGTGGTTGGAGCCATTTATGGCTTGACTTTTGAAAGAGAAAAAGTTGTATATGTTTATTTGTTTTTAGAAAACAAAATCAATTACACTTTTTCTCTCACACACACATCTCTCTCTCCTCTCTTTCTTCTTTCTCTCTACACGCCCAAGGGGCTCAAAACCTTCACTGGTTTGTTAATGCCGAGAGATAAGGGGAAGCAAGAGTGGGATTTTATGGCAAAATCACAAGTGCTAGCACACTTACGAGACATGCGAAGGTGATAGGGAAGTCCACCCATGAGCCGGGAATCGTTCGACGAAGCTTGGAGCTTGACGAAGTTGATCCAAAAGGCCAAAACCAGTGAGCACTGGCAGTGCACTGCCGAATGCAGTCCAAGGCAGAAAATGGAGTTTCGTTGCTTGCCGCGTCGCTCAACCGATCGATGTGAGTATTCCGTAACTTCTTCGTTGATTTGTATTCACACATATTTCATGCTTGTTTATGATCTTGGGACCTTAATAGAAACCAACAGTGGTATCATAGCAAGGTTGAGCATGAAATTTGATTTAGGGCTTATAATTTGGTAAATTGATTTTGAGCATGATTTGATTAAATTGGATGTTTGAATATGCTTAAATCATGTTGAATTGAAGATTGATTGGATCAATTTCAAGAAAATTGGTTTGGAACAATTTTGCCCAAATTTGGATGGCTTGGCCGAAACTTGACTAGCCCTAAAATGTCTTGGATTTTGATTTTTTGATCATTGGATGTGTTGGAAATCATTCGGGAATGTTGATTTATGTTGATTGAGGATTTAATTGGATTGAAACCAAATCGGATATAAAATTCCCCAAATGCCGAGACTTTGAGCATGTATTGGGTTTGATTTTAATCAAAATGTGTTGGACATGTGATGATGAAAATGAACATGATTAATTGGGCTAATTGGTGTTTTGGAAATATTGAATTGGTTAATTAATTGTGTTATACATTTTAAGTAATTAAATTATGAATTGGAATTTGGTAATTTAATTATTTTGGGCTTAAAATTGGATTGGGCTTGTTATGTTGTAAATGGGCCTATTGGGCTTGGTTGTACCAAGATGGGTTTAGGAAAAATTGGTTGGATCCAATTAGGCCCAAAACCGCATCCATAAAGCCCAAATGCGACTTAATGAACCTTTAAAGTTTAATTGGGCCTAATGGGCCTAAATTGATTTCTGGGCTTATGGGGTAATTCCCGGATTGGATTTTGGTTATTCGGTTTGACCCGAGTTGACCAAAAGTCCACGCCTTAAGAAATTAATTAAAAGCCCATTGGACTTTAATTAAATTGACGTTGGACGTTAATCGGGCTTTGAGACCCGTAATGATTAAATTTGGAATTTAAGTCGTAAAGATTTATTAATAAAGTGTAATGTTTAATTTGGAATTAAATAAGCAAATTAGAATTAAATGCATATTGAATTGGATTTAATTATGTAGTTTAATTTAATTCAAGAATTCGTACTTTGAGTACTTATTCGCAAAACGAGTTTGACTCGAGCAAGATCAAATCATTATTTGAACATTGGATGATCACTAATTATCAGATTAATTAATTGGATTAGATTGATTGATAACATGCTTGTGTGAATACATGGTTGCGATGCATGAATAATGTATATCGGATGGATATTGGATGGGAGGGACAATTTTAGAAATTGTTGTAATAAATTGATTTATTAATTGGACCTGGGAGTCCAGCCTTATCACCTCCTTATTCTTTGTATTCTCTTCTCACCTATTCCCCTCAATGTAAATGAGGTTTCTTTAGAAGTGTAGTGTAACGGGTAGAAGTAAATACTTGTGATAGCGGGAGAGAGAAATGGAGAGATTTGATCTAGGATCAATGTGTAAAGTATTCATCCGCATATCATTATTATTTATTTATACGCGCTTTATTATGTGTTTAGAATGCATGTTTAAGGGTGTATGATGATGAGACCTTAACAAAGATAATAAATTGGTTGCCAATTTGCACGCGAAAAACCCTCGCTAAATATTAAGCGTCTTTCCTTCCATTGAGTGATTCTCACTCAATATCCGAGACTGGCATTGGCTTGTTGGCGAAAGTCAAGGCCTTTGTCTGTCGAGGATGTGTTTGAATCACTAAGGCTTTGTTACATATTGGTGTCTTGTCCAAGTTGTGGTTTGTTGGCCAAAGTTAAGACCACTTCTTGTCCATCAACATTGATTACGAAGCTTTCCATGGTCAATGGGTCGCGCTTAACTGGGATCACTAAGTTTGTTGTGCCAAAGCCAAGGCTTTGTTGATTCAGAGGAAAAAGGTTAGGTAATACATTGGATGTATTGGAATATATAAGATATATGTTTCGGACTTGGATGTCCCCCTATCCGATCTAGGAATTGGATTGGATCCAATCGATATTAGAGATCTACCTAGTTAATTATCATACAATTTGTTGGCCAAAGTCAAGATTGTGTGATATATAACGGGATCCTAGCCCACTAGGAAACACGGTTTCCCAAGTACTCGACAGAGGGTTAGAGGCTCGCCGAAAATAGTGGGAGGCAATAATTGAATTTGCAATACTCGTTCAATTACTCGCCATACGCGCTCAACAAATATCATTCGTCATATATATTAAATGTTAGTTGGAATAATATTTAAAATTGTTGTTTTAATAAATAGTTGACTATATATTCAAACTATTCATTTATAGTTGATTTTATAATTGGATTATAGTAATCAATATAATTGAATTTAATCTATTAAATTATAGTTGATTAAATAGTTGGACTATTGTAATCATTATAATAAATAGTACCGAAATCATTGATTAAATAGTTGGACTATTAGAATCAAGATATATTTGAAATATTGACATTTAAAACATAATCCTAGGGAAAATGTATTTAAATGGTTTAATTTTCAAATTGGGAATAAATTTCAAGATGGTCCTGGAAATTAATAAGTTACTTTATTTGATAAAATAACATATTTTGCCTAAAGCCGGAGTTAGAGTTAAGAAAATAGTAGAGCATAAATTTGGAAGATTTATATAATGATAACTTTAGTGCTTAATCCATTAAGCTTGTCACAGTAGACTCCTTAATTTCTGAACCAGAACTAAGGATTAGATCCTTAAAGTATGATACTGAAATTGAAGGATCTTCATAAATCTATACTTAGATTTTAGAAGTACTAATATTGCAATATTAACTCTTGGAGGGTCAATGACTATTCTCAATGAGACAAAGTCAAAGTTTGCAAATGAGGCAAGTAGCGCAAGGCGCACCTTACTTCGATATTCTAGTTAGCCAAGGCTTGGCCAAAGGCTTCTGGAGTGTTGAAAAGGGCAAAGGAAAAATCATTATACTCTTCTGGGAAGATAAAGGACATATCCTAAAATGTATGCCTAAAATTGTGGCAAACGGGATCGCGGAAGCGTGACTGCCGTTTGGACAAAGCAGACATGAAGGAATTGAAGGCGAGCAAGGCTCTGACTTCAAATATGTTTGTCAACATTATGTTCACTACTAGTATTAAAAATAATATGATTATGTTCAGATGTTGTTATGAACAGGATACTGACTTCAATAGAGACAAATCTGCGAATTGGGGAAACGGGACGAAAGTCGCTGTTTTAACCGTAGATACCTAAGTTTAGGAACTACCTTCGGGTGTGTACCTAAATTAGGAACCTGTTATAATGTAACAAGTTTGACTAGATACATTATCTCAATATCAGTGTTTAATCTGTTACGGATTAACCTTTATATTCTAGAACACTAAAGTGTTTTATTATATAAAGATGATATTGAGATAAACACATTAGATGTGAATAACAGAATTTATATTTTGAATATAAATAAATCTCAAATATATAACATGACAAATAAATAGCTTAAACTGATTTGATCAGAAGAAACCAATTGTGGCATTGTTGTCTGGGACACAACTAAAACAAGAATCGTATATCCACACTTTCGAATAGTGGGTACTAGGACTGATTTGATTCCATTCAAATAAAGTCTACGAATCTAGTTTATTGGGCAATGTGCCTATAACACTATTTACTTGGTAAAAGTGTAAATGCCACCAATCTGTTAGCCCTAGTTCATAGTGAAGCAAGTGGGCCCATGTCTAGCTAGGCTAGAAGTGGATATGAATATTCCGTGACCTATACGGATGTGGCATCGCGTAATGATTGTGTGTTTCTTTTGAAGAACACAAATCGAAAAACTTTTATAGTTTCGACACGAAATAGACAAACAGATCGGCTATAGTATTATACCGTCACGGTAAGACCGTAATGGAAAAATACTTAAGCAATAAGTTTCTTATATACTTGAAAGAGTATAGTATTCTTTCAATGAGGACTCCTCCCGGAACACGTCAGTTTGACGGTGTGTCCGAACGGATAAACCGAATTTTGTTGGACATGATAAGGTTAATCATAAGTCGCTCTGAGCTACCATTTCCTTCAACGGATAAGCATTATCAGTGCAGAACTTAATTTGAATAAGGTTCCATAATAATCTGTTTGACATATATCATATTAGATATGAACAGGAAAGAAACCAGGTTTCTCATTCCTGAAGATTTGGCTATGCTAGGCATATGTTTGGATGATACCAAACTAAAACCCAAATTGGATAAGTGCCAATTGTAGGATTCCTAGGGATACCATAAGTATTGTACTTATACAACTCACAAGAGAATAGTTAGATTGTTGCTCACCATGCGGTTTTCCTAAGAGGAATACCGATATGCAGTGGTGGTAAGTGAGAGGATAGTAAAACTCGATGAAATCGGAGTAATACTATTCAAGGCACCGATTCCTAATGGAACACAAAATGGTTCATCAAGGATGAAACTATTACCATTAATCTTCGAATACAAAAGAACCGCGTAAGTCGAGAGAGAGTCAAAAATAACCTGGGGTATGGGTTTCTGATCTCACTTCATAAAGATGTCAATCTTTTGAGGTATACCAACTGACTACGTTTGAGGAAGTGATACAAGGTATCGACTCCCTATTATGGGAAAGTGCCATGAATCCGAAATGGATTCCATGTAATCAACTATGTTTAGATACTAGTTGATGTACCGCAAAGGCATTGTGCCTATTGGTACTTTATAGTCTTCAAGGAAGACATACATGGATGGCAACATACCAAAGTATAAAGCTAGGCTTTTAGCGGAAAGGTATCGTTATCAACATTGTGTTGATTACGATTCAACCTTTTACCTGTTGCCATGGTAAATCTATTTGGATAATGCTTGCTAAAACTTTGTATTTCATTTATGAAATATGCCAGCTTAACGGGAAAATCGCTTTCCTGAAAATGAAACCTTTTGTAGGATGTTTACAATACCTTGTCGGTTTTGCCGTACCATAACAAGCAAACAAGGTTTGCCGGTTATTCGATCCATGTTTGGATTGAAGCAAGCATTAGGTTCTTGGAATTATCATTTTGATGTAATCATAATGATTTATGATTTAATTAAAACGAAAAGATTCTTGTGTATATAAGAGGGTTAGTGGGAGCACACTGACAGTGGATGTCCTATAAAAATAATGATAATATGTCATTTCTTGAAAATGATATTCCCATAATAAAATCGGTGAAAACTTGGCTTTCGATAAAACTCTCCGAGAAACGTACATTGAAAAATGTACGCGACCAGGTGTCTCATACGCTTTGAGCATATGGAGTCACAGTCAGGCCAATCCAAGTGATAGTCATTGGATTGATGTTAAGAACATCCGTTAATATCTTAGAGAACTAAGAATGCTGTCTTAATCTGTGGAGAAGGAAATTTGAAGTGACTGGGATCACTACTGCTAAGTTTCCTAACCGATAAGACGACTACAAGTCGCAAACGGTACTACAACAATTTGAGTAACGGAACAGTGAGCTGGAAATCTTCCAAGCAAGATACTGTTACCGAATAAACAACAAAGTGGGGTTATTGCTGCAGCTGAGGCAGCAATAGAAGCCATTGGGTCGATAAAAATCTAATTAGATTAGATATAATTCTGTTAGCAGCTGAGCTAGGCGTCAGCACAGGCTAAAGAATTAATGGTCTCATCAACGATCCAGATAAATACTTCGATAATCATCTGATTCATTCGGATCATACACCGTAGATGGTGTGATGATCGAATAAATCGCATCAGATGATAATCATGAAAAATCCGCTGACGAAAGCGTTTCTCAGCAATTTGAGCCAACCGTACATAGTTCGGGTGTCAGACACTCGAGTGACTAGCTATAGGCCAAGTGGGAGATTGTTGGACAATTATGACCCATAGCGTCACTATTTGTACTTATCATGGTGTTGTTGTACAAATTAACTATGTGACAAAGGAGATTGATCTATTATCATTTGTGATTAGATCACCTAGTTGTATAAATGATAGGAGGTCCCTATGATTTTTTCTTGGACGGAGAATGATATGAGACAGTATCAGTCCACGAAGGATAAATCATTGAATATCCCTAGTTAGAGTATTATCAAGATTGGACATCGATAAATACGTAAGAGACTAGTATTACACTTGTGCGCGTTGTGAGGGCACAATGTCATAGTTCTCATATATTTGGGTATAGGATACTCATGCAAGTGTAATAGGAGGTTGTGTTTTACCAATGGTACGGGAAACAGCTTCGCTTTGGATAGACCCCCTCGGAATTCCATTGGTAGTATGACTATGTGTCTATGGAAGTCCGAAATCAGGGTAGGTGTATTTGGTCTTAACCTGAGACTTGCACCGCTAATACTTGCGACAATCAATATACTTTGGTTGCGGTCGTCCAGGGCTTTAACAGGTTCTGAGTACGCCAATTCTGGGTATATTGAGAATCGTAGTGTGTTGGGTGTGATGTCAAGACGGAAGTGTCACTCCAGTCATATGGAGATGATGGTCACGTAGGATATGGTACTAGTACTCTTAAGTACTGCAGTCATCGGGATAAAATAACAAGATCATGTTTATCCGATTATAGAGACTAGTTACCAGACATCCGACATGTGCTTCGTACGGGGCAGACACAATTCCAGCCCCAGGCCTAGCACGTGATCATTTGATACTGGACAAAAATACGCAATACTACGTATACTACGCCTGATATAGATCATTTATTCCTGTAAGGATATTTCTGGAGAATTGGGTAGGCATGGCGCTTTGCTAGAGGCCAACCTTGTCTTGTAAATCAGTATAAATGTAGTACTTGGTACTTACGTGTTCGGATAGTCCGACGACCGAATTTACTGGCCAACATATCCAGGGATCTCATTGGTCGCTTCCCAAAGATTCACCGATGACGTATGACTCGCACCTAAATTAATCTGGGATTAATTAGAAGAGAGAGAAAATTAATCTGGGATTAATTGCAGAGATATTTTATCTGGGATAAAATATTATTTAAAGAGAGATAACGATTAATTTGAAATTAATCGGTAAATTAATATATTCGATATATTAAACGAAATTGGATTTCGATGCGGAATTAAAATTAGATTTTAATTCGGGCGAATGAATTAATTTAGAATTAATTCGTTAGCGACGTAAATAGTAATTATGCTTGGCATGATTATTTAATTAAATTAGATTTAATTACGTCGCAACGGAAAATTTGTTAATTTGGAATTAGCGAACCCGAGCCCGAGATTATTTGCGAGCGCATTCGCATTTCAAATTCGAATGCGGCACGCAAGTCAAATCAAGCGTCAAATCGCTAGTCGCATCTAGCGTCACATCATTCATCAATCAAGTGATGGATGTCTTTCACTTTGAGTGATTGACGGAAGTCACTATTCATGATTGATGGATTGATGAGTTGATGTTGGTGGTTGGAGCCATTTATGGCTTGACTTTTGAAAGAGAAAAAGTTGTATATGTTTATTTGTTTTTAGAAAACAAAATCAATTACACTTTTTCTCTCACACACACATCTCTCTCTCCTCTCTTTCTTCTTTCTCTCTACACGCCCAAGGGGCTCAAAAACCTTCACTTGTTTGTTAATGCCGAGAGATAAGGGGAAGCATGAGTTGGATTTTGTGGCAAAATCACAAGTGCTAGCACACTTACGAGACATGCGAAGGTGATAGGGAAGTCCACCCATGAGCCGGGAATCGTTCGACGAAGCTTGGAGCTTGACGAAGTTGATCCAAAAGGCCAAAACCAGTGAGCACTGGCAGTGCACTGCCGAATGCAGTCCAAGGCAGAAAATGGAGTTTCGTTGCTTGCCGCGTCGCTCAACCGATCGATGTGAGTATTCCGTAACTTCTTCGTTGATTTGTATTCACACATATTTCATGCTTGTTTATGATCTTGGGACCTTAATAGAAACCAACACTAGGGGCGTTACGTATCGCCGTCCCCCAGCCTTAAACTAGGATCTGGGGGTGTTACGTATCGCCATCCCTCTAGTCCTCTACATGTGCACATGTCTTCTATCCGTAATTCCAAGCTATCTAAAGTTACATATTGGGGTGGGTTTTTCCCTCATGCCCTGAAAAATATAAACTCGTGCTTTAAATCTCAAGACTGTTATAAAAAAATTTCTGAATATCATTTCTTTCTCAAAGCTCAAATCATAACGATTTATGATATGACTGTAATAATAAAACATTCTACCACCGTAAAGCCTGAAAGTAAATCTGATATCAAAACTTAATAAATAAAACCAGTTTGAGAAAAGAGGTCCACTCACTGATTGTAATCTGGCTGGTACTATATCGCTTCACCGATGGAAAGTGTTAATCCTGCAATGATCTATAAATGGTAGCTCAGTTAGGCTACAAATCATGGGATGAATTGTGGAATAAGGCTAAATTTTCTCAATTTCAGTCTGTGATATCGTCATATAGTATATCATGCTAGAAATGTATGTATAGGAACTGGTACAAAATCCTACGAATGGTTTCTAACACAGTGGGGTGCAATTGGAATAAATTAGAAACCAACTTGAGTATATTTTAATCTTGCGTCGTGACGTAAAGTGTTGCTCGTCCCAATGCAAATATTCTAGAAATGACTCAAATTTTTCTTCTACAGGTCGCAACTCTACATTCTTGGACGTCGAGATGCAACCTGGTGTTTGACCTCACGTCGCGACATAAGGTGTTTTACGTCGCGACGCAAATATTACAAGAACTGCTCCAAATTTTACACTATGTGTCGTGACGCGAGACCCTTTTATGTTACGACGCAAGCCTGGTTTTCCAGGTTTTATGCATTTGCTTCACAATCTAATCACTCCCAAATGTATAACTATTACTTCTACACCAATACTTCATTTCATAAATCATTTCCATACACCTTAGTGACATTCATAATACTATCAATATCACCAATATCCAATTCTATTAACTTCTTTAATTATCTACCCAAAATTGAACAAGTTCGGACTTTCCCCTAATTAACAATTCCCTATCACAATATCCACTAAAACTTCATCACAATCAAGATCCAAAAACACTAAAAACATTAAATCATTTAAACTTAAAGTGATTAATTTTGGGTCATGATCTTCTTACCTTCTTTATGCTTGATTCTTCTTTAACTTCCCAAACTAGGAGGTTGTTAAAACGCTTTTTCTTGTTTCTCTTTTCGTTTTCTTCCTTTCTTCTTCTTCTTCTTCTTCTTCTTCTTCTCTTTCTTATCCTTCTTCTTCTTCACGTTTCTTGCTTCTTTTCTCATTTTATTCTTTGTTTGAATTTTGAGTAATTTTGAATAGTGTGTCCTTTATATACTTGGGCTTTTTAGATATTTGGATAATTGTAGAAAAGTGTTGAAGTGAGTGGAAAGTTTAAGAATCTTCCAATTGGACACGAAATTATTATTCATCCAAATTGTGACTTATGATTTTGACTTATTTCTGGTCCGAATCTGGAAACATGATCAACGTGAAAGTTGTAGTTATCAGTCTCAGCTTTTTGACGATATAAAATTCATAAGAATCGGAGTTTGTATGAAAGAGTAATGGTCTGAATACTCAGGGCTGTCCATATTGAATCTTAAAATACTTTCAGTGTCGAAAATACGAGACATTTATCGAATGCCCAAAAAGTAGTCCTTTTAAGTCCATACATGCTTAAACATGATTTTTATCGTGAACATGCCTCTGATAATGTGATAACCGCCGGTCTTCGGTAATGCACAGTCAGTCAGTTCTAGGCTTAGAGTTATAGGGTGACATATCGCCTTCCGGTAGCATCACCAAGAGGGGGATGTTACATATATGTATATATGTAAATGTTAGTGTTGGAAATTTTATCAGATAGGTATGAATGCTAAGTGAAAAATCTGAGGATAAATGTATTTGTGTTATTCGAAAATTTGTAAAGATATGTATAAGTTTATAATATTCAGATACACATGTTTTTGGTATGTAAATGATTTGAAGATCGGTACACATTATGTTCCTATTATTTGTAAAATGTAAATGCATTCAAGCTATGGACACCAAACATTATAAAGTCTTCGTAGAAATATTATTCATGGAGTTTTGGTTAACAATAGAACTTAGACATAGTAGGTATTATAATCTTCAATTGTAGAGTTTTTTTGAACTCGTTTGTTGATATTTGATATTTTATACTTGGCTTATATGCATTTATCGTGCTCGGTACAAGCATGGTTATTTAATAAGCCCTAGCTCACATTGAACCAATTTGTTAATTTTACAGGCAGGAACCAGATCAATCAGCTGTCAAGTTAGGAGTGGTTATGCTCGAGGCGGGGGCTTGTTGGTATATATGCCCTAGAGTTTCATGAATATATAAACAGAATTATTTATTATAAAATAAAAGATACATTATTCATTTATCAAATATTTGAATTAAATCACATATTGTAAATTACCTTATTTACCTTTGATTACTCATGTGCCTTCAGACTTAGTATATGAGTTTTATACACAAAAGGATTTAAGTGTGAAGTTAGTAATCTAAAATAGTCCATAGACATCAAACAAAGTGGGCACTTTATTTATGGTTTATCTATAGCTGCGGTATATTCTATAATTATATTACAACCTTGATCTGGGATCATCCATGTGGTGACATGAGAATGGATGCACTTTATATGATGTGATCATATATGTAACACCATAAAAATTCCGAAGGATACTATGTTATAAATGGCGTAATATATAATATAAATCATGTTCAAGCTTATATTTGTTGGTGAAATTTCTTTGCGGACATTCGATAAATCCTTGGTAGTTCCGATACGAAATTTATCTTCGGTACCATTCCAAATAGCCCTTGGTTTTTGGGGCATAAATTTTTCATACGATCTTTGATTTTTATGATTTTTATATCGTTAGAAAGCTAAGAGCGAGACCTATAACTTTCATGTTGGACATATTTCCATATTCGAACCAGAAATAAATCAAAAACACAGCTCAAAAATTCGAATGAATAGTATCCGAGGACTAATCTTGAGAGTTCTCAAAGTTTCTGATTTTTATTACCATTAAATCATTTTTCAATCAGCACCTAGTATAAAAAGGAAGTACTATTCACTAATCTCTCAAATGGGAAAAATGAAGAAAATGTGAAAATGGAGAAGAAAGAAGAAAGAATGAAAAGAAAGAGGGGAGTCATATTCTTACCAAATTTGATGAGGAAGCAAAGGCAAATCAATATATAACAAGCTAAGAAGAGGAATAGCAAGCCTAGAAGACTTGGATGGTGAAAAAAATCAAGTGAGTTAAGGTAAAAATAGACTTGACCTATATTTGAAATATTATTGTGTTGATGAATTGATGATTAATGGATTTTGAGGGATTGTGATTTATGTTGTTTATATGGTTATGGTGTTAAGAAAATTAGGATTTTGAGAATCCCTAAAGTAGGAAACCCTAAAGAATGAGCTAAGTTGAGGTTATTGGAATTTGATATTGTGATGATGATATAAGGATAGAATTATGATGATTTCAATATGGCCAGTTGATCTAACTTGTATCAAGATGAGTGTGTTGGGTTTGCATTGGGGTATGTCATTGAAGAGTTGATGGTAGACCCTGAAATCGGCTTAGTGTCGCGACACTCAACACCCAGCATCTCGACACGTAAGAATCAGAGGCTTATTGTCTCGGGCCTGATTGTGTGAGCGTTGTGACACTCGGTATTTGACGTCGCGATGAGTAATAAGTAGAGGCTCTGCCTCGGGTCTGGTCAGGTGGGAATCACGACGCGAAACCCTTAGTGTCACGACACGAAGCAGAACATGGTCTATGTCTGGGTCTGCTTGCATGGGCATCGTGACTCGTGACAGAAACAGTCTCATTCCATTTAATATGCAACTTAAGATGTTAGAGGATACCCTACACATTATGGCAAGTCGCAAGCATAATACATCATGTGGCGTTTATAGATTAGTTGAATTGAGAAGCTTAGTCTAATTCTTTAGCATGTTTCACACCTTATATTCTAATTGAGTTTCTCGATTATAGCCTTAAATATTTGTACATATATACATCATCCCTTTCTTTTTTATTCCATGCTTAGGGTTTCCTAAATTAGGGGCTTCTCAAAATCCTTATTTTCTTAACACAATAACCATGTAAGCAACATCAATCACAACCCAAATACACTCATTTATCATCAAATAATCAAAACATCAACATTTCAAATTTGGGGTCAAATCTCTCTTACCTTGTATCACATTTCTTCATCAATAATAAAGCCCACAAGCTTCCTTTTCTCCTCTTAAACTTGCATGTGATTTTTAAGCACTTGAATCATCTTGA
This sequence comes from Zanthoxylum bungeanum, assembly GCA_019454045.1. NCBI lineage: Eukaryota > Viridiplantae > Streptophyta > Magnoliopsida > Sapindales > Rutaceae > Zanthoxylum > Zanthoxylum bungeanum. The sequence goes on along the minus strand of SKCR01033661.1, from coordinate 274,139 downwards.
AATTGGTAGGAGAGAAGAAGAAAATTCTGAGTTTTCTTGGGCTATGGTGTTTGGCTATGGGGAAAATTGGGGGTTTCTTGTTACTTTTTCTCTTCTTTCTTTTTATATTTTATTCTTTGATAATTGTTAAATAATTCTTAAAAGATATGGATTTCTCTATAATTGGAAGGACATGAGGCCAAATTGTCTAATTCTTGTTGGGCTTGAATTGCTTGTTGGACTTACAAATTGTGCTCATCACCTTAATCTCGGCCATTCCCAAACATTACTATAACTGCTATGAAAATCTCAAATTTTGACCCATTTATGATTCACGTTTGGAAAGATGTCCGACGTAAAATTTATAGGTCTTAGTCTTAGCTTTCGAAGATATAAAGTTCATAAAAATTGGAGATCGTATGAAAATATTACGGCTCAAATACCACGGGTTGTTTGGATTTAATCTTGGAATGAATTCCGTATCAGAACTACGAGGAATTTATCAAATGTCAAAAAGTCATTTAATGAGTGTATACGTGTTCGAACATGATTTATATCATGTATCATGCGTCCAATGATGTAATAGTCATTGAGATCATCGGGTGCTGCACTATCTTACATGAGTAATAGACTCTACCAGGACACAGAGTATCAGAACAAGGACATCGATATCCGTCGAGACGTAAGATGCTTGTCCCAACCCTTACCAACATAGGTAGAGATAACCGTAAGAAAGCTCAGTACCCATAATAGAATATCTTAAGACATAGACATAAAATACTGAAAGATAGATAACCTAGAAAAGAACCAGGGAAGTTTCTGAAGTTAGAAAAGAAAGAAATCGACACAAGTCAAGATGGATAAGTTTGTAGTACCAGTAGGAATCCATAGATCAGACCAATGCCAGTAGAAATCCTTATAAGATTAAAACGACAGATCCATGAGATTGGAGACACTCAAGAGTTAGCAAAAGAAGGATCATGACAAAGTATAAGTTCTGTGAAGTAGCCTACAGCAAAAGCAGAACTCCATGAAGATAACAACCACTAGTCTTAGTAGTACAGCTTAGAGCCAAGAGCGAAATTATAGAAATAAATAATGTAGAAGGATACGAAAAGTAACAAGGAAGTTCAGTACAAATAGTAACTTAGATAACGAAGATTAATGGCAGTAAAATAAATGGAGACCTCGGGATGGTTGATAAAGGTTGGGGAACCTTAAGACATGGGGTAGCCGATGCGGTCCCAACCGAACGAATGATAAATCTTCTTCCCGGTAGCCCAACCCGAGTAAGTATATAGACACCTAATCAGACCATCGCTGAAGTTAGACAAATAACAGTATTGAATATTCGTAGATCTCTGTGAAATGCATATAGTCACCCCTCAAGTTAGAACATAGTAAAGATTTGAACAAGTAAATGAGAATACTTAACGGGACAGATAAATCATGAGACAGCAAGACAGTCAAACCAAAAAGTTCAACAGAACCTAGACAAAGATCATAATATAGTGATATTCTGTAAGATATAGAGTAGTTTGAATTCATAGTAAGCCAAGCTAAAATTGAAAGTGATAACCAAATCCATTGTGAAATGTGGCCTCAAAGAAGGTAAAAATTCAAAAGAGTAAAGAAATTAGAGAGAGGAATCCTCGGAAAATACAGTATGTGACTTATAAAGAGCCCCATTATACTAAGATGGAAGAACTAGTATGAGAGTAGCACCCGAACCAAAAGTATTAGTAGAGATACCCTAACCGATTGAAGTTGATATAGAGGTTCCAGGGAAGTAATGACTTACGAGGGTTATGAACAAAGACTAGTAGAAAATAGAGTATGGTAGGATTTCTAGAAAGCATGAGTCTTAAGAAGGTTCCCAGTAAAAGATAATGTGATTGATAGACGGAAAATAATCAGGGGTAAAGTCGTGAAGGTGGTAATCCAGATAGTTCCTAGTGGTAATACCTTAGTGTGGGAGCCAATATCAGATATGTAAATAAGGGAATACTAGAATTATGAATGAGCAGCATGTGCAACTGCAGCACGTATATTTAGTGTGACCACAACGACCGGAAAAGACTTTAGAACCAATCCCCACCCTCCCAACCCTTGTTAGACGACGGCAGTAAAAATGGACATCGATGTTCTTTCGATGATATTCCCATAAGAAAATGAGTATATGGTGTAGTATAGTAGCCTATAAGGTAAGGTAAGATTTAAAAGGTAATACCCCCTAAGATAAGAAGACAAAGCCATAGATCACAGAAGTTTCAGGAATAGTATAAAGTAGAAGATAAGATGAAAAGGACATCAAGTAAAATGTTTGGAGGTGGAACTGACGAGATAAGACGACAATAGAAAAGGATAATAGATAAACAATAATAGAAGTGCATAAGTGTTAAGATAGACTTTCGATGGTTAAGTTCAGTAGAACTACGGAATGACAAGGTATGTTTAATATCATACCTTTCTTCAAGAATTTTAAAGTACACTATAACAAGCCTTCTCAGCGTCGAAATAAGACTAGAATTCCATTAGATAGGAAACAAAAGGAAGATAGCGGGTATAACCAATAATTTCACATGCAATGTACCTAGCTAAGAAACAAGGTAAAGTATGACCTGGAATAGATTTATTGAGGTATAACATGAAGATTGCCAAGGAAACTAGTTATACGAATATTATTGAGAGAATAACAACACCTAACAGAATCAGACTATGGGAATAACTAAAAGTGGCATATCCTAGAGTGCAAGCAGGCAAAGAGAACAAGTAAGTGTAAAATATGGTTAGCTGGATTTATACTAGCAATGAAGGTATAGGAAAGAAATGAGCATGAACATTAGCCAGTATCAAATCGCCAGCGTCAATGTTAATAGTAACGAATACAGTTTAATTACTAGTATATATACAGTTAAGCTTAATGTTAGTACTTTATTCCTTAGTCTTTAGCCCATTAAGAAGGATCCCTAGAAGATCTACCCACAACTAATATCTTAGAGTTAAGAGATATCGAAAAACTGTGATGGTAAACTTAGAGTAAATAGAGAGCTCGGTCATAAACTATAAGGTCCTAATCCCCAAAAATAGGTAGAGATAAGAAAACTTAGAAGACGGAGTCCATAAGTAGTTGGAAGCTAGCGAGGAGGAAATAGACAGTTAAACAGTTAAGTTAAGGGAATGAATGCTAAGATCAGGTAAAATATATAAAGCTAGAGATGTATCAAGTATAATCATTATGACAGTCACTCTCGTGAATATATTTATACCAGAGTTAAGGCAAAACATAAAGAAGCCTAACCAAAAAGAACACTAGTATTTCTAGAAACTCGAAAGTATTAGCTTAGAAAAACCGAATGGGGAAGAAAGAAAGAGGGGAACTATATTCTTACCAAATTTAAAGAGGAATCAAAGGCAAATCAACATATAATGAGCTAAGAAGAGGAATAGCAAGCTTAGAAGACTTGAATGGTGAAGGAAATCAAGTGAGTTAAGGTAAGAAGAGACTTGACCCAAATTTGAAATATTGTTATTTTGATGAATTGATGATTAATGGGTATTAAGAGGTGTGATTGATGTTGTTTATATGGTTATGGTGTTAAGAAAATTAGGATTTTGAGAATCCCTAAAGTAGGAAACCCTAAATAATAAGCTTAGTTTAGGTTATTGGAATTTGACGTTATGATGATGATAAAATGATAGAATTATGATGATTTGAATGTGGGTAGTTGATCTAACTTGTATGAAGATGAAGGTGTTGGGTTTGCTTTAGGGTATGTCATTGAAGAGTTAATGTTAGGCCTTGAAATCGGCTTAGCATTACGACACGTAAGAATCAGAGGTTCACTGTCTCGGGCCTGATCATGTGAGCATTGTAACGTTCAATATTTGACGTTGCAACGTGTAATCAGGTCTGGTCAAGTGGGTGTCACGATGTGAAACCCTTAACACCGTGATGCGAAACAGAACATGCTCTCTTCCTAGGTCTACTTGCATAGGCTTCAGGACACGTCAGACCTGGCGTCACGACCCATGACAAAAACAGTCTCATTGCATTTCATTTTCAACTCAAGATGTTAGAGGCCACCTTAAGGGTTTCTTATCGACATATATACATGCATTATGACAAGTCGCAAGCATAATAGATCATGTGGTGTTTATAGATTAGTTGAATTGAGAAGCTTAGTCTAATTCTGAAGCATGTTTCACGCCTTATATTCTAATTGAGTTTCTCCATTGTAGATCATCGCAGAAATCATAATATTCTTCGACGAAGTGAAGTAGTACCAGCTGGATCTTAAAATCTATGAGTGGATCCTTTACTCAATTTGATATCAATTTATTTGAATTAAGACTTATTTTGAGCACTTAAGACGTTAGCCAAGTTTACTGTCAATCATGTTTTTGAATGAGAATATTTTGAGAAATGTTTTAGAAAGTGATAATTTTTAAAGCATGATTTTGATGATGTTTGGAGGCATGAGGAAAAACCCACCTCAGATATTACTTGGTACAAATATTGGAATTGATGGCTACTGGAATTGATGGATACAACATGTGCACATGTAGAGCAGAACTAGGGGGACGGTGATATGTAATACCCATAGATCCTAGATTTCAGGGCATAGGGGATGGCGAGAAGTAACATCCCTAGACCGTAGATTCAGGGTCTGGAAGATAGCATGGATCAACACACCTACCACTAGTTCAGTTGCTCAGGGGAATACGAGACGTAACACCCCAAGACCACTAAATTTTGCATATGGGGGGACAACGAGATGTAACGCCCTCATGCGTCAGGTTTTTCACAGATTTTCATAGATGAGATTTTCAAAAATATGATTTTCAGAAATAATAATTTTTATGAAAGAGTTTTCCAGAGAATTCAATTTTACAGAAAGCAATTTCAGAATTTTTCAGAAAGAAAGGTTTCCAAAAAGGTTTTATAGAAAGAGAACTATTTTTCAGAAAGAAAGAATTTTCAAAAAGATCAATGTTTTCAAGATGATTTCACTTTCAGAAGAATGAAAGTTTTATAAATCATTTCAATTTCTATTTTAAATTGTCCACTCACTAGGTCGTTCAAATGATCTAACCTCTCGCTCATAGTTTCTATGTTTTGCAGATCTACCCATAAGACGAGCTCGAGATGATGGATATTGATGGCAGTCACTAGAGGATTTGAGTCCACCAGGATGAGTCAGAGCTGTATTTCATTCAGAGTCTAAGTAAAATCATGCATCATACATGTTGTATATTAGAGATTGCATACGTAATGTGTTGAAAGTGTTCACTATCATATTTTTAATGTGAATTATTAGTGAGTATATAGTATAAGTAATAAAATGAATTGATGTTGTTGTGTTGGGCAATGGTCTCATGCATGAGTTTATATTTGAGATGAGATTAGTAGTAGTCAGAGAGCCAGAGGCTCAGGGGGATAGGTCGGCCTATTCCGTACTCTTGAATGGGATGTTATAATATAGGACTAAACCCAGATAGAAATGAGTTTCTTATAATATCTGTTAAAATAAAGAAATTCATTTTAATCTACTAGATTGTCATATAAGGATTGATCTAAATCCTGAGTGTACTGCGAACTCGTTCATGGCAGACTATGTTTTTTGATTTACAAAGATGGGGTTGGTTTAGCAATCTCGACCAATAGCTATGTACTTTGGGGACATGGTTTGGTATATAACTCGGTACATTTTACACAGATATGGAGTTCACTTATTCTTGCGAGAAGTCAGGGAGTATCTTCCTTAAGGGTTGATTTGGTACTTGAACGATTAGAGCGCTCAAGTCTTTCTATTACGAATAGAAAGATTAATATTCATAATGGTTATGAATAAATTGTTCATTAGAGAATCAATGGTACTTAAGGTAAAAATAATTAGAGAGTTATAACAGACATTATGACCCAGCTCTAATTATGAGATACTGGTGAATAACCAATTTGTATGTAATGACTATATCGATGGACACCGACGTAGTTCGGCTTATATTATCCATCTACAGCAACGAAAGTGCATTATTACATTTAATGTAAATATTAAAGTATTTATTTTATCATTTATAACAATATTGAATTTTAAAATATGATTTTAAAAATTCAATATTTCATAAATGGTATTTACACCTTTTTTTTATTTTGGCAACTAAATAATGTCATTAAGATGACAATTAAGTAAAATTTAGTTATTACAAAATTGGAAAGGGCTGGCCAAATAGGGGAAGACAAATTTCTTAGGGTTTTGTTAATTTTTTAAATATTAATCCCTAAGTATAGAAGGATAAATGTGTTATCTTTTTACCTTAATTAATTATTGTGAAACCCTAGCCACTCTAGTTCATCTTTTTCTCTCAAGTGTTGAAAGAAAAAGAAAAAGAATAGAAAAAATGAAAAATTACGGTGTGACATTCTTGATCTCTAAAGTGTTTAGAAATTATTTTGTGAGTCAAGTTCACCCTTGTCTTTGTTGGTTGTGAATAGCACGGAAGACCATTTGGATTTGGAATAAAAATCATCATCTTCTTCCTTTTATATACACACACGTCAATGAGCAGACAATCTGCTCACTGCCTCATCTTGGTGCTTTGTTTGGGGCTCGATTTGTTTCATGTTTCATTCAGAAAATATTGGGAATACAAAAGGGCGTTTCAAGGGTGTTGTGGGGCTGTTATGGAAAAACAAAAAAGAACCAAAATAATGGTATTACACACGCAAATCAGGAGTTGTTTAAGGTGAGTTGTACGCACGTTATAGGTGAAAAATGGATCAGATCTAAGCTGCTGTTTGGGGGCTGTTTGAGGACAATTCCGCGGTTAAAAAACAATTAAAAACATAAGCAAAAAAATCTGACCATGGGTTGGACAAATTCGGACATCAAAGGAATAGGGTAGAAAAAATTTTCAAGGCTGATCTCGGTGCCTAGGTTGCTTTCGTTGCGCTAGGAAATTGGTTCCTACATGACCACCCAAGTTACATTCACCTACTCTAGAGCCCTGGGAAATGTCATATAGCTTTAGAAATCGTGATGATTATGTTATTTGTCGTGTTGTGCTCACAGTTTTATATATATTAATAAAAGATTTTAATTCGTATGTGTGTTGTGGGCACGAAGCCATTTGATATTATTGCTTTATATGTCTTGTGTAGACCGGAGGTCATTTTTGTTTATTGATATCCTTAACAGGTCGTGTTGGTGTTGGACTGTGATACAATTTTTCCAACTTTTAAGGTGAGTCATGCCTGTTTTTCATAAATTTTGAGGCTTAAGAAGATAGGTTATTCATGGCTCATACCAGTAAAGTCCTGCCTCAGGCAGGATGTTATAATATCAAAGATATTCTGAAAAAGAATATATATATATATATATATAATATATATATATATATATAATTATTACCTATTTTTGTAATAACCGATAGTTTTTACTACTGTGTTCAACTGTACTGTTACGAAAGGGAAAAATGTACATAGAATAAATTATATTGAGATTCATATATACACATGAGATGACTTTGGGGACAATCGGTAAATTTCTCGAAGTCTCGGGACGAGACTGTAAAGTGTTCCATTTGGACATCTCGTGGTATTTAGGGCGTAAATTTTTCATATGAGCTCTAATTTTTATGAATTTTATATCTCCTGAAATCTAAAAACGGGACCTACAACTTCCTCTTTGATCATTTTCCCGAATTTGGACCAGAAAGTGGTCATAATTGCAAGTCAAAATTTGGATGAATAGTGATTTTGGGTCTAATTGGAAGATTCTCAAACTTTCCATAAATTTCTACACTTTTCTTCAAATTTCCAAATATCAATTGACCCCACTGTATAAAGGGTTCACTATTCATTAATTCACAAAAAAAATCAAGAAAATAAAATGAAAAGAAAGAAGAAACCGAGAGGAAGAGAAGAGGAAGAGAGAAGAAAAAGGAGAAGAAGAAGAAGAAGAAAGAAAGAAAAAAGAAGAAGAAGAAGAATTTTAGAGTTCTACAGTCCCGAGGATCGATTATAAAGCATAAAACATACATGTGAATACACGAGGAAGTTGCGGAATACTTACATCGAGCGGTTGAGTGACGCATAAGACAACAAAAATCCATTTTCTGCCTCCTCCAAGTCACGGCAGTGGCAGTGATTTTCTTCTCCATTTTCGGCTTTGGTCCTCCATGAAAGCTCCAAGCTTTGTGATGAAATCCCATGCTCACGGGTGGGTTTCCCTATCACCTTCGCAAGACCCAAATGTGTGCTAGCACCTTTGATTTTTGCCACAAAAAATCAATCTATTTCTTCTCCAAGGCTCTCGGCATTTTGGGCAGAAACCAGTAGAAGAACAGCCCTTGTGGGCGTGAGAGAGGGAAGAGAAAATGAGATAGATGTGTGTTAGTTTTCAAAAGGTGTATTAGATATTTGTTTTCAAAAAAAAAAATAAACATATACAATTTGCTTTTTCCAAAAAGTCAAGCCATTAAGGCTCCAACCACTCGCATCACTATTCACATCACTCAATCAATCAAGTGACAAGTTTTCACATCACTCAAAGTGACTAATGATTTGACGCTTGATGCGATTAGCGATTTGGCGCTTGATTTGACTTGCGTGCCGCACTCGAATTCGAAATGCGAATGTGCTCGCAAATTATCCCGGGCTCGGGTTCGCTAATTCTAAATTAACAAATTTCCGATGCGACGTTATTAAATGATTATGCCAAGCGAAATCATTATTCACTTCGCTAACGAATTAATTCTAAATTAACTCATTCACCCGAATTAAAATCTAATTTTAATTCCGCGTCGAAATCCAATTTCGTATAATATATCAAATATATTATTTTAATCGATTAATTCCAAATTAATCGTTATCTCTCTTTTAATAATATTTTATCCCATATAAAATATCTCCGCAATTAATCACAGATTAATTCTCTCTCTCGTCAAATTAATCCCAGATTAATAAAGTGCGAGTCATACGTCATCGGTGAATCTTCGGGAAGCGACCCATGAGATCCCTGGATATGTTGGCAGTAAATACGGTCGTCGGACTATCCGAACACGTAAGTACCTCGTACTACGTTTATACTGATTTACAAGACAAGGTTGGCCTCTAGCAAAGTGTCATGCCTACCCAATTCTCCAGAGACATGCTTACAGGAATAAGCGATCTATATCAGGCGTAGTATATGTAGTATTGTGTATTTTGATCCAGTATCGGATGATCACATGCAAGGCCTGGGGCTGGTACAGTGTCTACGAAGCATATATCGGATTACTAGCAACGAGTCTCTTTATTATCGGATAATCATGACCAAGTCATATTATCCCGATGGTTGCAACCCTTTAGAGAACCAGTTCTGTATCCATGCGCGATCATCATCTCCATATGACTGGAGTGATACTTCCATCTTGACATCACACCCAACACACTACGATTCTCAATATACCCAGCAGAGGCGTACACAGAACATGTTAAAGCCCTGGACGACCAAAACCAAAGTATATTGATTGTCGCAAGTATTAGCGGTGCAAGTCTCAGGTTAAGACCAAATACACCTACCCTGATTTCGGACTTCCATAGACACATAGTCATACTACCAATGGAATTCTGAGGGGGTCTATCCAGAGCGAAGCTATTTCCCGTACCATCGGTAAAACACAACCTCCTATTACACTTGCATGAGTATCATATACCCAAATATATGAGAACTATGTCGTTATGCCCTCACAACGCGCACAAGTGTAATACTAGTCTTTTATGCATTATCGATGTCCAATCTCGATAATACTCTGACTAGGGATATTTAATGATTTATCCTTCGCAGATTGATACTGTCTCATATCATCTCAATCCAGGAACAAATCACAAGGACCTCCTATCATTTATACATCTTGGTGATATAATCACAAATGATAAGAGACCAATCTCCTTTGTCACATAGTTAATTTGTACAACAACACCATGATCTGTACAAATAGTGACGTTATGGGTCATAACTGTCCAACAATCTCCCACTTGGCCTATAGCCAGTCACTCGAGTGTCTGACACCCGAACTATGTACGGTTGGCTCAAACTGCTGAGAAAAGGCTTTCGTCAGCGGATTTGCATGATTATCATCTGATGCGATTTATTCGATCATTACATCGCCACGATGTATGATCCGAACAAATCAGATGAATATCGAAGTATATATTTGGATCATTGATGAGACCATTAATTCTTTAGCCTGTGTTGACGCCTAGCTCAGCTGCTAACAGAACTATATCTAATCTAATTAGATTTATTATCGACCCAAATGGCTTCTATTGCTGCCTCAGCTGCAGCAATAATCTGCATATGTTGTTTATTCGGTATCAATATCTTGCTTGGAAGATTTCCAGCTCACTGTTCCGATATTCAAACTTTATAGTACCGTTTGCGACTTATAGTCGTTTTATCGGTTTAGGAAACTTGTTACAGTGATCCCAGTCACTTCAAGTTCTCCTTCTCCATAGTTTAAGACAGCATCCTTAGATCTCTAAGATACTAAAGGATGTTCTTAATATCAATCTAGTGACCATCACTAGGATTGTCCTGATTGTGACTCCATATGCTCAAAGCGTATGAGACACCAGGTAGCGTACATTTTTCAATGTACGATTTCTCAGAGAGTTTTCATGAAAGCCAAGCTTTCACCGATTGTATTATGGGAATATCATTTCCAAGAAATGATTTATTATCATTATTTATAGGACGGCCACTGTCAGTGCGCTCCCACTAACCTCCTTATATACACAAGAATCATTTTCGTTTTGAATTAAATCATAAACCATTATGATTACATCAAAACGATAATTCCAAGAACTTAATGCTTGCTTCAATCCAAACATGGATCGAATAACCCGCAAACCTTGTTTGCTAGTTTTGGTACGACAAAACCGACAAGATGTTGTAAACATCCTCTAAAAGGTTTCCTTTTCAGGAAAACGATTTTCCCGTTAAGCTGTCATATTTCATAAATGAAACATGCAGCTTTAGCAAGCATTATCCAAATGGATTTACCGTGGCAACAGTTAAAAGGTTGAATCGAAATCAACATAATTTTGATAACGATACCTTTCCGCTACAAGCCTAGCTTAGTACGTTGGTATGTTGCCTTCCATGTATGTCTTCCTTGAAGACTTATATAGTACCAATAGGCACAATGCCTTGCGGTACATCAACTAGTATCCAAACATAATTGATATACATGGAATCCATTTCGGACTCATGACACTTTGTCATAATAGGGAGTCGATACCTTGTATCATTTCCTCATACGTAGTCAGTTGGTATTCCTCAATAAGATTGACATCTTTATGAGGTGAGATCAGAAATCCATACGCTAGGTTGTTTTCTGACTCTCACCGACTTACGCGGTTCTTGTGTATTCGAAGATTATTGGTATAGTTTCATCCTTGATGAATTATTTGTGTTTCATTAAGGAATCAGTGCCTAGAATAGTATTACTCCAATTTTCATCGAGTTTTACTATCCTCCCACTTACCACTATATATAGGTATTCCTCTTAGGAAAACCGCATGGTGAGCAATAATTAAATTGTTCTCTTGTGAGTTCTCAGAGAGTATTAACAACTTTTAGATCTATCCCAGTAGATCTTTATTCCTAGAATAAAGGTTGTTTCTCCCAAGAATTCTACGGAGAATTTTCATGAAAGCCAAGTTTTCACCGATTGTAATATAGGAATATCATTTCCAAGAAATGACATATTATCATTATTAGGACATTTATTGTATGTGCTCTCCCACTAACCTCCTTATATACACAAGAATCATTTCGTTTTGAATTAAATCATATACCATTATGATTACATCAAAACGATAATTCCAAGAACCTAATGCTTGCTTCAATCCAAACATGGATCAAATAACCTGCAAACCTTGTTTGCTAGTATTGTTATGACAAAACAGACAGGATGTTGTAAACATGCTCCAAAAGGTTTCCTTTTTAGGAAAGCGATTTTCCCGTTCAGCTAACATATTTATTAAATGAAACATGCAGCATCAGCAAGCATTATCCAAATGGATTTACCGTGGCAACAGGTAAAAGGTTTCGTTTTAATCAACACAATGTTGATACCGATACATTTTCGCAATAAGCCTAGCTTTATACGTTGGTATGTTGCCATCCATGTATGTCTTCCTTGAAGACTTATATAGTACCAATAGGCACAATGCCTTGCGGTACATCAACTAGTATCCAAACACAGTTGATATACATGGAATCCATTTCGGATTTCATGGCACTTTTCCATGTTTGGGAGTCGATACCTTGTATCACTTCCTCATACGTAGTCAGTTGGTATACCTCAATAAGATAGACATCTTTATGAGGTGAGATCAGAAACCCATACACCAGGTTATTTTCTGACTCTCTTCGACTTACGCGGTTCTTGTGTATTCGAAGATTACTGGTATAGTTTCATCATTGATGAACTATTTGTGTTCCATTAAGGAATCGGTGCCTTGAACAGTATTACTCCGATTTTCATCGAGTTTTACTATCCTCCCACTTACCACTGCATTTAGGTATTCCTCTTAGGAAAACCGCATGGTGAGCAACAATTAAATTGTTCTCTAGTGAGTTGTATGAGTACTATACTTTGGTATCCCTAGGATAACCTACAATTGGCACTTATCCAATTTGGGTTTTAGTTTGGTATCATCCAAATATAACCATTTAAATACATTTTCCTAGGATTATGTATTAAACGTCAATCTTTCAATTTTATCTTGATTTTAATAGTCCAACTATTTAATCAACGATTAAGGTACTATTTATTATAATGATTACAATAGTCCAACTATTTAATCAACTATAATTTAATAGATTAAAATCAATTATATTGATTACTATAATCCAATCACTACAAGAAAACAGGCTTTTACTGATACTAAATTAGTGTCAGTAAAGGGTTTTACTGACACTATATAAATGTGTCAGTGTTGCCGCAGCCAGAAATCACTGACACTAGTTTCTAGTGTCAGTGATTCTTAGTGTCAGTAAACGTTAATACTGTAGTATCAAAAAATTATTGACACTATGGTATCAGTAATCTCTCACACTATTTTAGTGTCAGTAAATTATTGACACTATATCATCAGTATTTAGTGATACTATAGTGTCAGTAAATTTTGTTACTGCAGTATCAGTATATCGCATATATTTGATTTTTAGTGTCAGTAATTATTGTTACTATAGTATCAATATCCGTCAATATCTTTTAAAATTAAAAATCGTATTATTTCACAATTATATTTCTTATTTTTTGTAATTAAATTAATCATAAAATATATATATATATATATATATACCAACTCAATGAAATAAAAAACTAAAAAATTACATTTATATAAAATTCGCAATATAATAGATTAATCGTATTAATCAATTCAACAGTATCACATGATGAATACAAAAACTCCATAGACAATCTTTAAATTAACATATATATATTTCAAAAACTACTCTTAAAGTCCCATCAAAATGTCATGCCCCCACCAAAATTCATGATACTTGTTGAGAAGCCTGCAACAATCCCCCAACAATATGATATCTGGCACAAAATCTGAAATTATAAACCAAATGTTAAGAATTAGATGGACTTCCAAAAAAAATCGATATCTTCATAAATAAACAATTAAATACATCCAAATAAAAATACAAAATATAAGCCTAATCTAATTTTTGTCACATAAAGCACTTATTGACAATAACCATACCAACAACCTAAGAGCATGCATATAAAAAACCAAATGGCATCCATAATAACAAGTTGTATCTTTCATACCGCTACATAATCACCAAAACAAACAAATCAATAACACACACACACACACACACACACATATATATATATATAGACGGACATAAAACTGAAATAAAAGGATCTCATGAACCAGATGAAGTTTATCAGATGACATGATCTAATACTGTTTCCAAATGCAGGAAGCAAATCAAGATGACAAGATAGTTGTTCATTATGGAATTCCTGGAAACTAAAAGTTCAAAGCTCAAAATGTACTATAATGTAACATTCCAGGTAATTGCCATAAAAATAGATGAGATAAACATGTTAGATCTCAATATATCAAATACTGCTTCCATAGCATTCATGCTGCACCTCAAAGCACATCAGATGACAGGTGCCATATCCCCCAAAGGTTTCAACAAGTATCAATCAGAACATGGCAAAACTTCATCAGGTAAAAAACTATCTCCAAGTTCATGTCTGACATAGAGAACATCGAGACACTGTTAATAGAATATTTTACATCATGATTGTTTTAACTTTCAAGTCTCAAAGCAATCTTACCCACTAGCAAAACTCACAAATAAAACAAATTAACCCACCAAATTAAACCCATCAGGGCATAAAACTGAAATAAAAGATATGATTCATATTGCTTTCACTGAAGTAAAAAATCTGGGGAAAAAATTCTAAGCTAAAAGTAGAAACAAGAATGTATTAATTTACAGAAAAGAGAAATACCATACTACTTCATTAACTCAACGAACAATAGCTATGTTGTCCTTGTCATTTGTATTCTGCAAGAATAGAAGATTTCCCAATATGTCATGAATTAAAGTGAAAAAATAGGAAGTAATAATCACCTCTGTAAAACATGTCCTTGTAATTACCTCTTCATTATACTGTGTGATTATATGTGCAACATATATTGCCCAATCATCACGGAGTTGCGTTATATCTTCCAGAGTGTACTCATTAATCCCCTTGAACTTTAAAATATTTATAAGTTAGAATTTTAAACAGTAAGATATCTTAATTGACTAGTGATAAAACTTAACTATTGTTAACTTACCTTGTCTTTTAGAATGTTCACATTTGTTACAATTTGCTGCATGTCTTTCATCACATAATAACCGCATTCAAAACTTCCAGGCTGCATTGGACACTATAAAAAAGAATTATCATATCAATATTAGTTCATTTAGACATATTCTAAATATTCTCATTGTTGCATATCACAAAAATATATATATATATCGTGCGTCGTACTATGTCAATTGCAAGAAGCACCCAGTGAAAGCTAAATAAGAAAGAAAGGGTAATAAAAATCTGGATTACATAACTTGAAATTGAATACTAAAAAAATTAAAAAATTATTACCTTGGGTTGTATGGGATCAATATGATTTGCCCCAACTCTATCATACCTAACAGTTTTGAAATGTATTGAGGTCCTTCTTTCAAAGCAACCTTTGATGGACGTATCATCTCAAAATTTCCAAACTGAACTGGTTTGGCAGTTTCAGTTTTATCCATCTCATCGTATAAGTGCCTAAGACAAGATAAACATAAAAACAAAGTAAATATTTATAAAACATTTAGAACAAATGAAGAAAGAGGTAAAAGAAAACATACTTGATCCATATTAATAGCACAGTTTGAGACCTCCTTAAAATCCATGATTTCTTCGCAAATTGCTTTGTCTAAGTATGACTTCCAAGTAATACCAAAAATTGGTATGTCATAATCAATCTTTATCAAATTCGGAAAACAGCTCTTAACAAGCATAAAAAACATTAGTAAAGAGGGGGGGAAACAAAATTCTTGGGTAAAATTTGGAGGCACCAATCGACTACTTGTGTCAACTCTGTCAATGGCCACTTTTGAATAGGGTCACATGACTGCTAAGAGCTCGACCACTTGTCACCTAGCCAGCTACTTGGTGAATTGAATCTAAATTTCCCGGAAACACATACAACTCGGTCACCTTTTGCATAGCCAAGAGCTTGTTATTCGTTTTCTCAAGTTTTCTAATGAGACTTCAGTCATCTGCATTATGTTTTTCATCTGCATTAGAGTTCAACCAATCTTTTTACGTCAAACAGATGGAATAAAAATTGGATTGACGCTCGATCACCAACTCCAACAGTCGTAGGAGTGTTGGCATTGCGACCAACATATGAGAAGGGTTTGTTGTATGACAATCTACATGAATTTCCTTCATTTTGTAATACCAAGTAAATTCTTCAACTACAAAACAATGAAAATGAATACACAATACAATGAAGTAATAAATTTAGTAGATACAAGGGTTTCATCTTCTTAATAATAATAATAATACTGGGTACCTTAATCTGGAGGTCATCTCATGTCCTCCTTTTTGCCTGGAAAAAGAACAAAGGAATGTGAATAAGATACAAGGAGTGCAAGTAAGAGAGCCAACATAAATAGCTTCCATTATATTTCCCAGTACCTTCACAAACTTCTGCTTTAAAACAAGTCCAAAACTGGAATCTGTTTCTGAAAAAAAAAAAGGCTATATATATATATATACACATGAAGCGTTCAAGCGTCACTCCAGTGATCCAATCTCCATTTGGTACCGACTGTTCTATCTTTTCAATAACTTGCAAGTAGGATGACCCAGCACATGAGGCTTCCCAAAGCAAAAAAACAAAATAAATTCCAAGAGTTGAGAGCCAAATGAGAATCAAAAAAGCAATTTAGTCCATGACCCCAAGAATGGGAAAACAGCAATCACCCTCAACAACAATGGCGTTTCTCTAATTCTTCCTGTCCTACTCAGTTTACCTTTCTTCTGCTGCTTTGGACGCTCATTTTTTATTTGAATTGGTGGTTTTCTAGCTGCTCTGTGCCTTTGGTTTCCAACTTTCTCGTCTAGGTCATCCCATCCACCAAATCTTGGGCCACTTGTGTCACGCTTCTCATACAAAACACCATCTGCTTCTACCCAGGACTGATAACTTCTCCTGCCGTTGGCAGCAGCATTTTTCTCTTCGCCCTGGGTCTGGAATCAGAATTATTACCAGTCCTGCCCCACACTCTATCAAATGCAAGAAATAATTTTAACTTCCAAATTTTCTGTCATTAAATTATATATTGACTTTCAATTGAAGTATCCAAGTTCCAAAAAAAAAAAAAAACCGAATACTAATTTCAACATAAGTAAGAAAAAAGATAGATATTATTTCAAACAAATTAAAAAAATAAATAAAACAAATTAGTTTCGTTACCTTAAAAATCAAAGACTCATCTTCCTCATCAAAAAATTCCCAATCATCGTCATTATCATAATCGTAATCAGACCACCATCTCCTCGGCTTTACCGAGAAATCATCGTCGTCGCCGTCGTCTTCGAGATTGAGTCTGAAGCGTCCATTTCCACTAGCTGTGGGCTCGGCGTTGCTGTCCCAATTATAGCGGGATCTAGTGGAGCAGCAGGTTAGTATGTTGATGGTGTGTTTAATTTTGGCTTTAGTAATTATATTTTTAGGGCTTTGTTTTGAATTGTAAGTGAAGTGAGTGGGTGGTTGAAGAAGAAACTGAGGCTGCGCGATGAAAAAAAAGGTGGGAATGAGAGGAACCCTAAATTACTAAGATTGATTTGGTAACTACGGTTCAGGTTTTGACCCGACAAATACATATATATTTTTATAAACCGCGGTTTAAGGAACAAAAGTCACGATTTGGCCCAGTGGTAAAGCCTTACAATAAAAAAAAAATTATATCAATGGTTACAATTTCGAGTCCCAGCAGACTTAAGGAAATAATTTTTTTTTTTAATTTTTTTACTGATACTAAGGTATCATTAATTACTGACACTAAATTTACTGATACTCTAGTGTCAGTAATATATGCGAAAAACGTCACTTCCGCGAGGTGTTGGTTCGACTCCAGACGACTACGCGTTTTTTTTTTTTTTTTCTTACTGATACTATTGTAATAGTAATTACTGACACTAAAATCGCTGATACCATAGTGTCAGTAATTATTGATATTTAAGTGAAAAACACGGAAATAGGCCCATTTACACGTCGTTTCTGACACTTTTAGCCTAGTGTCACTAACCTTAGTGTCAGTAAAGGCCTTTTTTCTTGTAGTGAATTATAAAATCAACTATAAATGAATAGTTTGAATATAGTCCAACTATTTATTAAAACAACATTTAAATATTAGTCCAACTAACATTTAATTTATATGACGAATGATATTTATTTGAGCGCGTATGGCAAGTAATTAAACGAATATTGCAAATTCAATTCTTGCCTCCCACTATTTTTCGGCAAGCCTCTAACCCTCTGTCGAGTACTTGGGAAACCGCGTTTCCTAGTGGGCTAGGATCCCGTTAAATATCACACAATCTTGACTTTGGCCAACAAATTGTATGATAATTAACTAGATAGATCTCTAAGATCGATTGGATCCAATCCAATTCCTAGATCCGGTAGAGGGACATCCAAGTCCGTAACATATATCTTATATATGCCAATACATCTGATGTATTACCTAACATTTTTCCTCTGAATCAACTAAGCCTTGGCTTTGGCACAACAAACTTAGTGATCCCAGTCAAGTGCGACCCATTGACCATGGAAAGCTTCGTAATCAATGTCGATGGACAAGAAGTGGTCTTGACTTTGGCCAACAAACCACAACTTAGACAAGACACTGACATGGAACAAAGCCTTCATGATTCAAACACATCCTCGATAGACAAAGGCCTTGACTTTGGCCCACAAACCAATGTCGTCTTAGATCTTGAGTAAGAATCACTCAATGGAAGGAAAGACGCTTAATATTGTTTGAGGGTTTTTCGCGTGCAAATTGGCAACCAATTTATTATCTTTGTTAAGGTCTCATCATCATACACCTTTAATCATGCATTCTAAACACATAATAAAGCGCATATGTAAAATAATAATGATATGCGGATGAATACTTTACACATTGATCCTAGATCAAATCTCTCACTTTCTCTCTCCCGCTAGCACATGTATTATTTCTACCCGTTACACTACACTTCTAAAGAAACCTCATTTACATTGAGGGGAATAGGTGAGAAGAGAATACAAAGAATATGGAGGTATAAGGCTGGACACGCAGGTCCAATTAATAAATCAAATTTATTACAACGTTTTCTAAAATTTTCCCACCCATCTAATATCCATCCGATATACATTATTCATGCATCGCAACCATGTATTCACACAAGCATATTATCAATCAATCTAATCCAGGAGTTACCCCATAAGCCTATAAATCAATCTTGGCCCATTAGGCCCAATTAAACTTTAAAGGTCCATTAAGTCGCATTTGGGCTTTATGGAGGCGGTTTTGGGCCCAATTGGATCCAACCAATTTTTCCTAAATCCAACTTTGTACAACAAAGCCCAACAAGCCCAATTACAACACTAAAGCCCAAATCCAATTTTAAGGCCCAAATAATTAAATTCCAAAAATCCAATTTTCCCAATTTAATTACCAAAGTGTATAACATTATTAATTACCCAAATTAACATTTCTAAAACATCAATATACACAATTAATCATGCTCATTTTCATCATCACATGTCCAACACATTTTGATTAAAATCAAACCCAAATCACATGCTCAAAGTCTCGGCCAAGGGAGGGGATTTTTGTCCGATTCGAATTCAATGCAATTAATTCCACAATCGACATTAAATCACATTCCCGAATGATTTGAACTCATCCAATGAATCAAAAAACAAAATTCCAAGACATTTTAGGGCAACTCATATTCGGCCAAGCCCAAATATTTGGGGAAAAATGTTCCAAACATTATTTCATGAAATTGATCCAATCAATCTTCAATTAAACATGTATTAAGCATACTCAAACATCTAATTTATTCAAATCATGCTCAAATACAAATTACCCAAATTTTAAGCCATAAACTTTTCATGCTCAAACCTTGCTCTGATACCATTGTTGGTTTCTATTAAGTTCCCAAGATCAATAATAAGCATGAAATATGTGCGAATACAAATCAACGAAGTTGAAGAATACTCACATCGATCGGTTGAGCGACACGGAGACGAACAAAAACTTTTCTTGCTCTCTTTCACAGCTCACGGCAGTGAGGTTCAACAGCCCACTGTTTTGGCTTCGTGGATCAACTTCGTCAAGCTCCAAGCTTTGTGAAATGATTCTCGGCTCATGGGTAGACTTCCCTATCACCTTCGCATGTCTCGTAAGTGTGCTAGCACTTGTGATTTTGCCACAAAATCCCACTCTTGCTTCCCTTCACTGCTCGGTTTTGTGAACAAAACCAGAAGAAGAAAAGGCAGTGAACTGTCGAGAGAGAGAGGAGAATATGGAGAGAGAGAGAGATGATAAAAGATGTGTTGTGTGAGTTGTTAAAAGAAAAGTGTATCTAATACACAAAAATTTAATTCAAAACTCAATTTCCAAAAGTCAAATATCAATTAAAAATTGATAAATGTCTTTCAAGCTTTCAAAAGCTTTTCCAACAACTCACATCAAGTCACATCACTCAATCAAGTGACAACTTGTCACATCACTCAAAGTGACATTTGATTTGACGTTTGATGCGACTAGTGATTTGACGCTTGATTTGACTTGCGTGCCGTATTCGAATTCGAAATGCGAATGCGCTCGTAAATAATCTCGGGCTCGGGTTCGCTAATTCCAAATTAAAAAATTTTCCGTTGCGTCGTAATTAAATGATTACGCCTAGTGAAATCACTATTCACATCGCTAACGAATTAATTCTAAATTAACTCGTTCGCCCGAATTAAAATCTAATTTTAATTCCGCGTCGAAATCCAATTTCGTTTAATATATCGAATATATTAATTTCTTGATTAATTCCAAATTAACCGTTATCTCTCTTTTAATGATATTTTATCCCAGATAAAATATCTCCGCAATTAATCCCAGATTAATTTTCTCTCTCATCTAATTAATCCCAGATTAATTTAGAGTGTGAGTCATACGTCATCGGTGAATCTTTGGGAAGCGACCCATGAGATCCCCGGATATGTTGGTAGTAAATTCGGTCGTCGGACTATCCGAACATGTAAGTACCTCGTACTATGTTTATACCGATTTACAAGACAAGGTTGGCCTCTGGCAAAGCGCCATGCCTACCCAATTCTCTGGAAATATCCTTACAGGAATAAAGGATCTATATCAGGCGTAGTATACGTAGTATTGCGTATTTCTGTCCAGTATCGGATGATCACGTGTTAGGCCTGGGGCCGGAATTGTGTTTGCCCCGTATGAAGCACATGTCGGATGTCTGGTGACTAGTCTCTATAATCGGATAAACCTGACCTTGTCATTTTATCCCGATAGCTGCAGCATTTAAGAGAACCAGTCCCGTATCCTACATGACCATCATCTCCATATGACTGGAGTGACACTTCCGTCTTAACATCACACCCAACACACTACGATTCTCAATATACCCAACATTGGCGTACACAGAACCTGTTAAAGCCCTGGACGACCGCAACCAAAGAATATTGATTGTCGCAAGTATTAGCGGTGCAAGTCTCAAGTTAAGACCAAATACACCTACCCTGATTTCGGACTTCCATAGACACATAGTCATACTACCAATGGAATTCCGAGGGCGTCTATCCAGAGCGAAGCTGTTTCCCGTACCATCAATAAAACACAACCTCATATTACACTTGCATGAGTATCCTATACCCAAATATATGAGAACTATACCGTTGTGCCCTCACAATGCGCATAAGTGCAATACTAGTCTTTTACGTATTTATCGATGTCCAATCTCGATAATACTCTGACTAGGGATATTTAATGATTTATCATTCGTCGACTGATACTGACTCATATCATTCTCCGTCCAGGAACAAATCATAGGGACCTTTCATCATTTATACATCTAGGTGATCTAATCACAAATGATAAGAGAGCAATCTTCTTTGTCACATAGTTAATTTGTACAACAACACAATGATCTGTACAAATAGTGACGCTATGGGTCATAATTGTCCAACATTGATACTGTCTCATATCATCTCAATCTGGAACTAATCATATGGACCTTTCATCATTTATACATCTTGGTGATCTAATCACAAATGATCGAAGAGCAATTTCCTTTGTCACATAGTTAATTTGTACAACAACACCATGATCTGTACAAATAGTGACGCTATGGGTCATAACTGTCCAACAGTTACGACCGCGTATAAGAAGATAAACGGATATAAAAGAATAGTAGAGAAAGATCGAGAATTGAGATCTATAAGATATAGTCCAAGGATAAAACATAGACCAAGTAAGCTCTTAAGAAAAACAAAGAACGGATGAAAAGAATACTAAGAAAGAGTTAGAAAGGAATTGTGAAAGGTACCCAACCCTAACTTAAGGAGACCAAACCACTACGAGTTTGGGATGGTTTAACCGCGGGTCTGGGTGGTTTGGTAGATTTGTATTATAGTACAGGGACGACGAAATAGGTTAATGGAAAGCGGTTGTTGAAGAAGAAAAGCTTAAAGAGTGCTGAAAGTTGTAAAGGAAGTGTAGGGAGTTGATAGTCGAGTAATGAGAAATAATGTTAAGGTTAAGTTGCATAAGTGGAAATAGAGAAATATCAAGTGTAGGTATGAAATATTAGAATCTTCGGTAAAAGCCAATGTACTGGTCATTAAAAATTTTCTCAAGTTAAGGAATCATGGGGTATAAGTGAAAGTCTACAAGAAAGGAATCATAGAAATAAGGAGTATGGAGTTAGTAAAAGAACAAAAGGACAGTAGTCAAAAGTACTTAGCATAAGGACTTAAGAAGGGGAAATGAGGGAGATCTAGTAGTCAGCAAAAGCTAGAGACAAGAGATAAAGTTAGTAGCATTTTTGGATACTTGCGAAGTTAAAAAGATCGCGAGTTATATGCCAGAGAGGATTCGAGGATGAATCTTATTTAAGGGGGAGAATTTGTAACGAACGGTAGTTCTTACTACTGCCTACAGTGAATACCGTTACGTACAAGGCAAAGGCATGTAAAATAAATTAGGATGGGACTCAAATATATTCATGAGATGAATTTGGAGATGATCGGTAAACTTCTCGAACTTCCGGGACGGGACTGTATCGTATTTATTTTGGACCGCCCATAGTATTTTGGGCATAACGTTTTCATACGATCTCCGAGTTTTATGAATTTTATATCGTTGAAAATCTGAGTCAAACATTTTTCCAAATTTGGACTAGAACCGAGTCAAAATGCAAGTTAAAATCTGGATGAATAGTAACTTCGGGCTTAAATGTAAAACTTCCAAACTTTCTCCATCTTTCTACATCTTTCTATAACCTTCCAAATATCCAAAAGGTCCTACTATATAAATGAAACACTATTCAACAAATTCAAAAATTAGAGACATGAGAGAAGTTAGAAAAGAAAGAAAATGTGAAGAGGAATAAGAGAAGGAAGAAGAAAGGAATAAGAAGAAGAAAATGAGAAAAGAAGAAGAAGAAAGAGAAAGGATAAAACAAGGAAGAAAGCTAGTGATGAAGCCTTGAAGATGAAGAAAAAATCAAGAGGAAAGAGGTAAAGTAATTTGAGCCATTTTATTGTTTCTTAAAGTTTTTGAGTTTTGATGATTTAAGTAGGATATTGGCTTGGTGGTAATGATGATAATATTAATTTTTGACATTAAAACCATGGGAATCTTGATAATTTCCAACTTGAAAGTTTTGGATAAAAACTTGATAAATGATTGTAAGTTGTTTTAATTGATAAATTGGGGGTTAATGTGTGATTAAATGGTGTGTGGCATGATGTATTGTGTTTTGGTTTGTAGTTTGGAGACATTGATAAGGAAGTAAAGATATGGGTTGTGGAGTTGAATGTTTGAATTGGGAAAGTTTAGAGAATTAATTGGTAATGATATTTGATGGATAAATAAGTGATTAATGATGTTAATATTGTAGTTTAAGATGTGTGGAATTGATGTAAATGGATGGATTGTGTGTTGGAAATGATATGGAGAATTAGAAATGAAATTGGGCAAAATCGCATGAAGAGCAAAAAAACCCAGAAATCTGGAAAACGGACTCGAGTCACAACGCGGGAAGAACCCTTGCGTCGCGACGCGTAACAAAAAAACTGGACAATTTTTTTAAAGTTTCCGAATTGATTTTAGACAGTTCCATTTCCACCCCAGTTTGTTAAAGACTACCCTTAGGACCTCAAATCAGTTCCTTAGCTCGCATTCCTTGCGTATACAACATAATATAATGAATTACGACTTTACGCATCTAAAGCTAGTAAGTTTAACCTAGTTCTAGAAATTCATCTAATAGCTTTTAAGTCTGGTCAAGATTATCACTTTTAGACCATTGCAGGAAATGCGATATCCTTCGATGAAGCAGTATAGTTCCTACCAGTTTCCAAGCACTGTGAGTGGACACTTTCCCTTTTTCTTGATTTTCATTTTGCATTTTCTTCAATCAGACTTACTTTTCAGTAACTAGGGCGTTAGCCAAGTTTGTTTTATATTATATATGTTTTAGCATGATTTGAGAAGTTTTATGGAAAAATAGATGTTTCAATTTGAGATTTATGTTTTCAGTACATGTTTTATGTTCTTTTCTTTCGGGGCATAAGGTAAAACCTCACCCTAGTATGCAAAAATAGATGTGGAATTGACGGATTCAGAGGCATGTGCACATGTGGAGGACTGAAGGGACACTTTCAGATCCTCAAGTAGGACTAGGGTTGACAGGTCCCCGAAATCCTGGTTTCAGAGCTTGGTGTTGGACAATTATGACCCATAGCGTCACTATTTGTAAAGATCATGGTGTTGTTGTACAAATTAACTATGTGACAAAGGAGATTGCACTCTTATCATTTGTGATTAGATCACCAAGATATATAAATGATGGGAGGTCCTTATGATTTGTTCCTGGATTGAGAATGATATGAGACAGTATCAGTCCATGAATGATAAATCATTAAATATCCCTAGTCAGAGTATTATCGAGATTGGAAATCCCTAAATGCGTAAAAGACTAGTATTACACTTGTGCGCATTGTGAGGGCATAACGGCATAGTTCTCATATATTTAGGTATAGGATACTCATGGAAGTGTAATAGGAGGTTGTGTTTTACCGATGGTACGGGAAACAGCTTCGCTCTAGATAGACCCCCTCGGAATTCCATTGGTAGTATGACTATGTGTCTATGGAAGTCCGTAATCAGGGTAGGTGTATTTGGTCTTAACCTGAGACTTGCACCGCTAATACTTGTGACCATCAATATACTTTGGTTTTGGTCGTCCAGGGCTTTAACAGGTTCTGTGTACGCCTCTGCTGGGTATATTGAGAATCGTAGTGTGTTGGGTGTGATGTCAAGACGGAAGTATCACTCCAGTCATATGGAGATGATGATCGCGCAGGGATACAGAACTGGTTCTCTAAAGGGTGGCAACCATCAGGATAATATGACTTGGTCATGATTATCCGATAATAAAGAGACTAGTTGCTAGTGATCTGATATATGCTTCGTACGGGGCAGACATTGTACCAGCCCCAGGCCTTGCATGTGATCATCCGATACTGGATCGAAATACACAATACTATGTATACTACGCCTGATATAGATCAGCTTATTCCTGTAAGCATGTTTCTGGAGAATTGGGTAGGCATGGCGCTTTGCTAGAAGCCAACCTTGTCTTGTAAATCGGTACAAACGTAGTACTAGGTACTTACGTGTTCGGATAGTCCGACGACCGAATTTACTGCCAACATATCCGGGGATCTCATGGGTCGCTTCCCGAAGATTCACTGATGACGTATGACTCGCACTTTATTAATCTGGGATTAATTAGATGAGAGAGAAAATTAATCTGGGATTAATAACGGAGATATTTTATCTGGGATAAAATATCATTTAAAGAGAGAGAACGATTAATTTGGAATTAATCGATAAAATAATATATTCGATATATTATACAAAATTGGATTTCGATGCGGAATTAAAATTAGATTTTAATTCGGGCGAACGAGTTAATTTAGAATTCATTCGTTAGCGATGTGAATAGTGATTTCGCTAGGCATAATCATTTAATTGCGTCGCAACGAAAAATTCGTTAATTTGGAATTAGCGGACCCGAGCCCGGGATTGTTTGCGAGCACATTCACATTTCGAATTCGAGTGCGGCACGCAAGTCAAATCAAGCGTCAAATCTTTAGTCGCATCAAGCGTCAAATCATTAGTGACTTTGAGTGATATGACAACTTGTCACTTGATTTGATTGATTGATGGATTGATGGTGGTAGTTGGCAAGCATTTAAGGCTTGACTTTTTGAAAATCAAAAAAGTGGTATATGTTTAATTAATTTTGGAAATCAATTAAAAAATACACAACTCTCTCTCTCTCAAAAATCATCATCTCTCTCACGTCCATGGAAGGGCCATTTTTCTTCTGTTTTTTGCTGGGCAAAACGAGAATGAAGGGAAGCAAAGTGTGGTATTTTTGTGGCAAGAACATCAAGAGCTAGCACTTCGAGAGACATGCGAAGGTGATAGGGAAGTCCACCCATGAGCTTGGAATCACCATGACAAATCTTGGAGCTTGGAAGATGATCCAAAACTGAAAATGGAGGAGCAAGGGATTGCTCACTGCCGAATGCACCAAGGAGGCAGAAATTAATTTTTGTTGTCCAACGCATCGCTCAACCGATCGATGTAAGTATTCCGTAACTTTCTCGATGTATTGACATGTGTTTCATTGCTTATTATTCGATCCTCGGGACCGTAGAACTCCAACAATGGTATCAGAGCGGAGTAAAAACATGAAATTTGACTTAGGGTTAAAATTTTTGGGTTTGATTTTTTGATAAAATGTGTTGGACATGTTTTGTTGTAAAAGAGCATGATTAGTTGTGTAAATTGATGATTTGGAAATGTTGATTTATGTAATTAATTATGCATTACACTTAGTTTAATTAAATATAAAATTTGGAATTTTTGTAATTTAGTTAATTGGGCATATTTTGGAAATTGGGCTTATAATGTTGTAAATGGTATTATTGGGCTTGGTTGTACCAAGTTAGGTTTAGCCTAAATTGGTTGGATCCAATTGGGCCCAAAACCGCTTCCATAAAGCCCAAATGCGACTAATGGACCTTATTTATTTTAATTGGGCCTAATGGGCCTAAATTGATTTCTGGGCTTATGGGGTAACTCCTTGATTGGGTTTTGGTTATCGGGTTTGACCCGAGTTGACCAAAAGTCCACGCCTTAAGAAATTAATTAAAAGCCCATTGGACTTTAATTAAATAAACGTTGGACGTTAATCGGGCTTTGAGACCCGTAACGATTAAATTTGGAATTTAAGTCGTAAAAGGTTTATTAATAAAGTGTAGTATTTAATTTGGAATTAAATCATGAATTAGTATTAAATACAAATTGAATTGGATTTAATGTTGTAGTTTAATTTAATTCAAGAATTCGTACTTTGAGTACTTATTCATAAAACGAGTTTGACTCGCGCAAAATCAAATCGTTGTTTGAACATTGGATGGTCATTAATTATCAGATTAATTAATTGGATTAGATTGATTGATAACATGCTTGTGTGAATACATGGTTGCGATGCATGAATAATGTATATCGGATGGATATTAGATGGGTGGGGCAATTTTAGAAATTGTTGTAATAAATTTAGAATTTATTAATTGGACCTGCGTGTCCAGCCTTATTACCTCCTTACTCTTTGTATTTCTCTTCTCCCCTATTCCCCTCAATGTAAATGAGGTTTCTTTAGAAGTGTAGTGTAACGGGTAGAAGTAAATACTTGTGCTAGCGGGAGAGAGGAAAGTGAGAGATTTGATCTAGGATCAATGTGTTAAGTATCAATCCGCATATCATTATTATTTTATTATACGCGCTTTATTATGTATTTAGAATGCATGTTTAGGGGTGTATGATGATGAGACCTTAACAAAGATAATAAATTGGTTGCCAATTTGCACGCTAAAAACCCTCACAAAATATTAAGCGTTTTTCCTTCCATTGAGTGATTCTTACTAAAGATCTAATACTGGCATTGGCTTGTTGGCCAAAGTCAAGGCCTTTGTCCGTCGAGGATGTGTTTGAATCACGAGAGCTTTGTTCCATATTAGTGTCTTGTCCAAGTTGTGGTTTGTTGGCCAAAGTCAATACCACTTCTTGTCCATTGACATTGATTATGAAGCTTTCCATGGTCAATGGGTCACACTTAACTGGGATCACTAAGTTTGTATTGCCAAAGCCAATGCTTAGTTGACTCAGAGGAAAAAGGTTAGGCAATATATTGGATATATTGGCATATATAAGATATATGTTTCGGACTTGGATGTCCCCCTACTGGATCTAGGAATTGGATCGGATCCAATTGATCTTAGAGATCTACCTAGTTAATTATCATACAATTTGTTGGCCAAAGTCAAGATTGTGTGATACTTAATAGGATCCTAGCCCACTAGGAAACACGGTTTCCCGAGTACTCGACAGAGGGTTAGAGGCTCGCCGAAAAATAGTGGGAGGCAAGAATTAAATTTGCAATATTCGTTTAATAACTTGCCATATGCGCTCATATCAAATATCATTCATCAAATAAATTAAATGTTAGTTGGACAAATATTTAAACGTTGTTTTAACAAACAGTTGGATTGTATTCAAACAATTAAATTATAGTTGATTAAATAGTTGGATTATAATAATCATTATAATGAATAGTACCTAAATCGTTGATTAAATAGTTGGACTATTAGAATCAAGATATAATTGAAAGATTGACATTTAAAACATAATCCTATGGAAAATGTATTTAAATGGTTTAATTTTCAAATTGGGAATAAAGTTTCAGGATGGTCCTGGAAATTAATAAGTTACTGTATTTGATAAAATAACATATTAGGCCTTAGTCCGGAGTTAAGAAATAGTAGAGCATGATCTTTGGAAGATTCATGTAATGATACCTTAAGTGCTTAATCCATTTAGCTTGTCGCAGTAGACTCCTTAATTTCTTAATCAGAACTAAGGATTAGATACTTAAAGTATGATACTGAAATTGAAGGATCTTCATAGATCTATTTTAGATCTTAGAAGTACTAAATTGCAATAATAACTCTTGGAGAGTTAATGACTATTCTCAAGGAGACAGTCAAAGTTTGCAATGAGGCAAGTAGCGCAAGGCGCACTTTACTTCGATATTCTAGTCAACCGAGGCTAGGCCAAAGGCTTCTGGAGTGTTGAAAAGGGCAAAGGCAAAATCATTATAATCTTCTGGGAAGATAAAGGACATATCCCAAAATGTCTGCCTAAATTGTGGCAAACGGGATCGCGGAAGCGTGACTGCCGTTTGGACAAAGCAGACATGAAGGAATTGAAGACAGACAAGGCTCTAACTTCAAATATGTTTGTCATAAATATATTCGCTACTAGTATTAATATTGGATTTTAGATACTTAGTGTGATACATAAATATACATTGATGTTCAGAATCTGCTTTGAGCAGGATACTGACTTCAGTTGAGATTTATCTGCGAATTGAAAACGGGACGAAATTCGATGTTTTAACTGTAGATACCTAAGTTTAGGAACTACCCTACGGGTATGGATCAAGCGTCAAATCATTTGTCACTTTGAGTGATATGACAACTTGTCACTTGATTTGATTGATTGATGGATTGATGGTGGTAGTTGGCAAGCATTTAAGGCTTGACTTTTTGAAAATCAAAAAAATGGTATATGTTTAATTAATTTTGGAAATCAATTAAGAAATACACAACTCTCTCTCTCTCAAAAATCATCATCTCTCTCACGCCCATGGAAGGTCCATTTTTCTTCTGTTTTTTGCTGGGCAAAACCGAGAATGAAGGGAAGCAAAATGTGGTATTTTTGTGGCAAGAACATCAAGAGCTAGCACTCCGAGAGACATGCGAAGGTGATAGGGAAGTCCACCCATGAGCTTGGAATCACCATGACAAAGCTTGGAGCTTGGAAGATGATCCAAAACCGAAAATGGAGGAGCAAGGGATTGCTCACTGCCGAATGCACCAAGGAGGCAGAAATTAATTTTTGTTGTCCAACGCATCGCTCAACCGATTGATGTAAGTATTCTGTAACTTTCTTCGATGTATTGACATGTGTTTCATTGCTTATTATTCGATCCTCGGGACTGTAGAAATCCAACACTTGGGCGGTAGCATTGATCCGCACCTCTAGTTCTAGTGGTGGCTACACTGCCAGTTGAGCTGTTTTCCTGGGTGTAGAGCTCTACGTTGCCAGTTGAGCTGTTGTCCTGGACGTATGGCACCACCAGCCTCAGAGATGCCCAGTTGAGTTGTGGTCCTGGGCATAAAGTACATCCAGTTGAGTTGTTGTAACATCCCGAGTTATTTTAGCATGTTCGCGTTAAGTATATTTCCGTAAGCGAGGTCGCGTCCGAGCGTGAGATAATTATAAAGCGAATTGGAATATTTTAGAGGACTAATTATAAAATATTAATAATCATAGATGAGGGGCTGAAGTGAAATTTTCCAATTAGTATAAATAATCCCAGATATCTATTTTGGGGGACACGTTTTATCATTTTTTTACTGAAAAAACGATCTGGAGAGATCGAGAGAAGGGGAGAGAGAGCTCGAGAGTGAATGAGAGAGAGATAGGGAGCTCCGGTGCACTCCGTCCGTGACTCAGGTCACCGGTGGGACTCCGGTGAAGTCTGAAAAAGCGAGCAGAGGCTGGGCAGAAAGCAGAAGTAGACAGAGGCTGAACCAGAGACACGAGCGAGAGAGCTGAAGGACGATGAAGAAGGAAACAAAGCTAGGGAGTTTAATTTCAATTTCAGTAGCTTCATAGATGCATCAGAAACCAGTAAGTATACTATGTAATGATTTTCTTAAGCTTTGATTAAATTTGATAAATTGGGGGTCTATGGGTTTAAATAGATTTGATGAAGAAATCTAGAAATTGAATTAAGAATGATAATGATGAGTATATTAGAGTAATCCAACATTGATTTTAATATTGAACTTTGAAGAAATTAATTGGATTAAGTAATTGGGAATTTGGGGAAAATTATGTTACGAACCTTAGAAATTGGGGATTTTTAAATTTGCAATGTAGTGATGATATGTATATATACATACGGCTGTAGTGTAGAAAGAAATAGAGTTAGTAGTAGTTGTAGTTGTAGAAGAAGGGTAGCAGTAGCAATGGTAGAAGTGGTGATAATAGCTGTAACAATTGGCAGAAGCAGAATTAGTAACAGTAGTAGTAATGAAAGAAGCAGAAGCAGTAGATGATGTAGAAATAGCAAGGGGTAGGATTGGCAGTAGCAATAGTTAGAACAGAATCATAAATGAGTAGTATGAATTAATAAATTTGTGGTTGCGTACATGGGCATGTTCCTGGACGAGGATAGCGTATGAAGAATCAGGTAAGTGTTATATATGTGGCTGATGAATTGTATATTGATGATGTGTTCATAGAAGAATTGAAATACTGGTTTTGTGTACTGTCATATTCTGGAAGTTTGTTGGTATTAGCATTGAAGAGTTGCAGATGCCTGACTTAATAGAGTTATTACACACTAAATTATGAAAGAATGTAATGTGTATGTAATAGAGCCAGAGAAGAAGAGAGAATAGAAATGGTAGTGAATTTCCTGATTTTGAGGTCCAATTAAGACTTTGTTTCTGACCTTATATCTGATAATTGGTCCTAAATTGCACCGGAGAACAGTCTCTGAAATTGCTCCAAAGCAGCCCCAGTTAACACTTATAATCGGCCTTAAAATTGGCCCTGATCTGACTCTGCAGTCAGCTCCAAAAATGCCCTGATATAGAAGTTGGTATAGACCTTGAAATCAGACTTTAGTTAGGCAGACTCTGCAATAAGACATAAGTCAGACCTAGAAAGTCAGACCCTAGCTAAGCAGATCCTTCATCGATCAGACCTTGTCTCTGATCAGCCCCTGCCCAGTCTCCATTTCAGACTCTGATATTATAAAATGATCTAGACCCTTATTTTATGTATCCTAGTCAGACCCTGCCCAGTGAGACTCGGTCAGCCCCTGAAATAGTTAAGCCGGAGTCAGACTCTCCCCTAAGACTCTGTTTGCCCTGCAGTACGAGAATAAATTGAAAGTTACTAATTTATAAGTGTAAGCATGTATATAGTTTGTATGTATTTGGTGTACATGTATCTTGATGCATGTTTAAATGAACGTAGAGTATATGTGCATATGAATATATGTAAATGAGATTCTTGAGCACAAGTTGATAGTTGGGAAATGGCTAAATAAGTTTAAGAACTGAGAATTTGACATCTATGTGAATTTGATATAGTAGAATAGCTTTGATTTCGTGTGTGTATGCATAATAATGGAATTGGTGAGTTGGCATGAGAAGTATTTGCACAAATATTCTTGTAGCATGAATGCATGTAATATGAGGCGAACTGCCATATACTTGCCTGAAGTTGCTTTATAGCATGAATGCAGGAATTGAGTTTATGAGTTTGTATAATATTGATGTATGTAGATGTGCATGAAACATGTTATGAAATTATTAAATTGTCATAGAGCATGTTTTTATAAGAGTAAAGTCTATTGTTTTTATTAGATTGTAAGTATTTAAAAAGCTGTGACCATTTATAATAAAACGAATATGTATGATGTTTGCAAGGTATACTATGGTGATAGTATAAGCATGTAGAGCATATAGTAATTAAAGATAAAAGCATGTAGAAATAGTAACATTTATACCTTATGCATGGACATATGCATGTACATATATAATGATATAAGTATAGGAAATGTATATGCATGATTATGCATTTCGATTTTCATTAATTAAGTTGAAATTAAAGAATGATTTTGAAATCCAAAGAGTTTAAAGGACAGTTTTCAAATGCTTTTGAGAGGTATTTCAGGAAGTGTTACAGTTTTGAGATACAAAAGATGATTTTCTATTTTTCGGGGCATGAGGTAAAAACTCACCCCAGTATGTAACTTGAGATTCAGTTGGAATTGACGGATATCATATGGATTCGGGATTTGGGATTTGACCCATCCCAGCTGTACACTAATTGGAATATACGGATTTAGACACATGTGCACATGTGGAGGACTGGGGGGACGCTCCTAGATCCTCAGCGCTCAGATGGTACATTCCTGGGCGGAGATGCGCCTTCGGGCGGAGATGCGCCTTCGGGCGGAGATTTGGTTTTCAGAAAAAGGATTTCAGATTTCAGTTTTCAGTTTTCAGAAAAGAATTTCAGAAAAGAACTTAGAAAGACGGTTTTAGAAAGAAATACAAGAAAAAAGAAAGATTTTCAGAAAGAGTTTTCAGTTTTCAGATTCCCAGTAAACAGTTTTCAGAAACAAGATTTTAGAAATAGTTTCCAGAAACCAGAGATTCAAAGCATGATTTTAGAAAAATTAGTTTTATTAAGAGATTTTCAAACAGAGTTTCAAAAACAGTTTTCAGAAAACGGTTTTTCAGAAAAGGTTTTTCAAAAAGTATTTTCCAAAGATATGGCATAATGAAAGATCAGTATAGCTTATAGGTTAAGCATATAAGTCATACATTTTGGTTAATATATGAGATGCATATAGTTAACATTGAAGCATGATAGCATGATTACATCTATGTGATTATGATTGATACCTGTGTGTATTATATGGTTACATAGAAGAAATAATTTGTAAGATACTAGCGTATGACAACATGATTATATATACATGTATGGTGTTATTGAGTTGAAGATAAGAAATTTGCAAAGGCATGTATTTATAGCATTTAAGCTTAATAAGTTCGAATATGAATATATGAAATTACGGATGTAAGGTACATTAGTTTGCATATGTTTATGATATTGTGATAATTTGTTATGTAAGTGAATTTATTTACCTGCGTGTGAAATATATTAATGACAGAATTAGTATATAGAATATAGATAGTTAAAGACGAATGTTTAATAGAAAGAATATTATATAAATCCGATTTGATGATATTTCAATGAAATACAAGAAAGGTAAGTATGATAAATAACCAAACTAGTTTAGTAGAATAAGTAGTTAAGTATTAAGATATCAGAGTAGCACAGCTGAAACATGATGGAGACTGACTTAATAGATGGGATGTAATAATTTGATGAGTATATTTTAAATACACGTGTTTGACGTGCAATGAATGAGCATAGTTACTTACTGAGTCATTATGACTTACACCACCACAGTTTGTTAGTTTTGCAGGTTGGTGACCTGATCGGTCAACCACAGACACCAGAGCTTGAGGAGCTGAATAGTAGCGTTGCAGTCAGCCAGTCACCAGGTCTTGGGGGAAATAAAGAGTCTAGTAATTTATGTGTTAGTTTGTATAAGTTGTAACGTGCTTGAGCACGAGTTTATTTTAGAAAGGTTTTTGTATATACGTATTTTCGGGCACGGAGCCCTGGTTTTATTATGTCTGCATCGTATTTTAGTTGGGCCCTTAGATTGTATTAATGTTGAGATACCGGCCTGAGGCCGAGATTTTATTTTCATGTTGTAAATGGATGCTGCCTATAGGCCAGGTTCCATGATGTTACGAATATATCATGCCGAAATTTTTCTAGAATCAGAGGCTTATGGAGATGGGTTTAGCCTGTCTCCAGCCGGTAACATCGCTGCTAAGGCGGGATGTTACAGTTGTGGTCCTGAATGTAGAGGAATTTTTAGTTTTCAGTAACTAGATTTCAGAAATCAGTTTTTAGCGTATAGTTTTCAGAAACCAGGTTTTTGGATACATTTTTTCAGAAACTAGAATTTCAAAAGCAGTTTTCAGAAAGATAAAGCTTTCAGAACAAGTTTTCTTATAAGGATGTTTTTATTGAAGACTATGGTTTTGAAATCAAGTTTTCATTTCAGTTTTCTGTTTTAGTCCTCTCACTTAGATCGTATAACGATCTAACCCCCCTCCAGCTTTATGTTTTGCAAGATTCTCGGAGGACGAGCTCGGGAGGATGGATACTGATGCATCCACTAGGGTGTGGAGTCCACTAGTTTTGAGTCAGAGAGCACAAGCATATAGTTAGAGTCAAATTACTGTTACATGCATGTATTAGTGTCGTATAAGTTAATATAAGTGTCTATTAAAGTATTGTAAAATAAAGTATAATTGAGTACACAATTTTAAGTAATAAAAGTATTTTATAAGTATGAGACGGGCATTGGTCCTTGCATGTGATTTTACATTTAGGCAATTTAGTAGTAATGGTTATAGTCGAGAAGTCAGAGGCTTAAGGGGTTAGTTCTATTATCCCATGCGGGTAACATCTCCCATATTTGGGATGTTACATTTTCGTTTTTAATCCACTCACTTAGATCGTATAGCGATCCAACCCGCTCCAGTTTTCGTATTTTACAGGTTTCTCGGAGGACGAGCTCGGGAGCACGGATACTGATGCAGTCACTAGGTATGGAGTCTACTAGTACGAGTCAGAAATTGAGTGAAAGTCCAGTCATAGTATGAGTCATAGTCATGTATAAGTCTTGTATCAGTTTTTATTGTGTGTAGTCATTGTAAAAACAATTGATACCAAGTACAATAGTTAATATTGAGTTTGTTTTCAGTATTTTCGAGTTGGGCTACGGTCTCATACAAAGTATAGTCAAATAAAGAAAAATGTATTAATATCAGTTATAGGTAGTTAGTCGGAGGCTGATGGGGTTAGTACTGCTATCACCTGCCGGTGACATCTCCCGCATCGGGGATGTTACAATTATAATTAGAAGATATATTATAATCCTTTATTAAAATAAAAAATATATATGTGGCACATAATCTCTACAATTAATATTTTTATTATTAAATTATAAAATAAAAATAAAAATTATTAAAATAAAAAACCAATTACAATATAAAAATTTAATCTCCAATTAAAATAAAAAACCTAAATAGTAATCGCCTACAAAACCTAGCCAATTTTTTATATTTCGGGTCTATTGCTATTTGTTATTTTATTTTGAAGTATTTCTGTAAGTTTTTTTATTTCATGAATTCTTTATTATTTAAAGTGCACAAGGCCCGCACTTTATGCGGATTGAGTATATATTTTAGGTATTGGTCTTGTAAATGCTCTGGATCTTTTCGGTTTTCTAGTATAAATGAGATAATTGATTTACTTACACGTAATATTTATGCCTCATTCGTTTATCTCTCAATTCTCAAATAATATTTTTATCTCATTATGTAAGAGCTAATAGTCAGAGTCTGCATCATGAAGCACATTAAAAAATAAAAAATTCATGAAATAAAAAATTATAAAAATAACTCAAAATATTATTAAAAAATAATAATATACCCAAAATCTTAAAAATTGGTTAGGTTTTGTGGGCATCTATTATTTAGATTTCTTATTTTAGTAGGATATTATATTTTTACATTGTAATAGATTTTTATTTTAATAATTTATTATTTTAATTTTATAATTCAATAATAAAAATATTAATTGTAAAGATTATATGTCACATATATTTTTTATTTGAATAGAATATTATACTATATCTTCTTATTATAATAGGTAATAAAAGAAATTAATTGTAGAGATTAGGTGTCATGTGAAACGATCAGAAATCTTAAAAAGTTTAACTTATATATATTTATTCTTTGCCGGATTATCTATGATATTATTTAAAAATTTAATTGGATGGTATAATATATTTTTTATTATAATAGGGTTCTTATTTAATATATTTATTAATTTAATTTTAAATTTTAATAGTATTTTTTAATTATAATAGTTCGATATAATATGTTTTCTTATTATAATACAGTTCTTATAAGACTATAATATGTATTTTTTATTAGAATATATTTTTTTATTTAATACAAAATTATTTGGAAAGGTATTTTAATTTTATAATTTAATAATAAAAAATTAATTGTATAGGTTAATTATAGAGATTAAGTGTCACATATGTTTTTTTTTATTTTAATGAGAGATTAATATATTTTTTCTTATTGGAATGGTTTTTTTATTTTTATTTTATAATTTAATAATAATAAATTAAAATATTAATTAACTAATTAAATTAATTGGTTTCTTACTTTAATAGTAGATTATGTTTTTATATTATAAAAGGTTTTTTATGTTAATAATTTATTATTTTAATTTTATAATTTAATAAAAAAATAATCGTAGAGATATTTTAATTTTATAATTTAATTATAAAAAATTAATTGTAAAGATTAGGTTAATTATTATAGGTTATATTATTTTAATTTTATAATTTAATAATAATAAATTTAAATATTAATTAGCTTATCAAATTAATAGGTTTCTTACTTTAATAGTATATTATGTTTTTATATTGTAATATGTTTCTTATGTAAATAATTGATTATTTTAATTTTATAATTTAATAATAAAAAAATAATTTTTGAGATATTTTATTTTATAATTTAATTATAAAAAATTAATTGTAAAGATTAGGTTAATTATTATAGGTTATATTATTTTAATTTTATAATTTAATAATAATAAATTTAAATATTAATTAGCTTATCAAATTAATAGGTTTCTTACTTTAATAGTATATTATGTTTTTATATTGTAATATGTTTCTTATGTAAATAATTGATTATTTTAATTTTATAATTTAATAATAAAAAAATAATTTTTGAGATATTTTAATTTTATAATTTAATAATAAAAAATTAATTGTTGAGATTATTTTAATTTTAAATAATTTCAAATTATTCTTTTATTTTAATAGGATAGTCTAATATGTCTTCTTGTTATAATAGAATTCTTATAATATTATATAATTATAATATGTATTTATTTTAATATGTATTTATTTAATAGATTTATTAATTTAATTTTATAACTTTAATATGAAATTGTCACGGGGCGTGATGATGAGACTTAAAAGTGTTTAATTTTTATATATACTAGTATAAGGCTCACACTTTGTACGGGTTGAGCACATCTTTAACTATAATTTCATATCATAATAAAAATCTTAATACTATTTTAGGTATTGATATTGTAAATGATTCAGATCTACTTGATTTTATAGTTTATATGAGACAATTGATTTACTCACACTTAATATTTATGTCTCACTTATTTATCTATCAATTCTCAAATAGTATTTCTGATTCATATTATAGTCTTCCACTCGTCTTACTCTATCATTTGAAATCAGCTTCCTAGTTATAAATAACTCTAAGAACATTTAATTTTCTTTCAAATGAATTCCAATAAAATTTAGTGTAATTTATTCAATTAAAACTAAAATTTTCTTATCAAACATGGAATCTTGACTGTCACGGTCCAAGTGCTAATAATCAGAGTCTGCGTCATGAAGCACAACAAATTAAAAAAAAATCATGAAAAAATTACATAAAAAATTTAATGTAAAATAACAAATAACAATAGACCCAAAAATAAACAAATGGCTAATTTTTATGGATGATTACTATTTATGTCTCTTATTTTAATAGAAGATTATGTTTTAATATAGTAATGAGTTTTTTTTTTTTTTTTAGTTTGACAAGTTAATAATAAAAACTTAATTGTAGAGATTAGGTTTCACCTTTTTTATTTTATTTTATTTTATAGGAGATTACAATATATCTTTTTATCGTAATAGGTAATAAGAAAATTATACATAGATATTATATACCTCATTTTTTTTTTAATGAGAATTATTTTTATAATTTAATAATAGGAAATTACATTTTTAATTAATTAAATTAATAGATTTCTTATTTCGATAGGAGAATATGTTTTTACATTGAAATATATGTTTCTTATTTTAATTTCGTAATTTAATAATAAAAAATTATAGAGATATTTTTATTTTATAATTTAATAATAAATAGAAGATTCTATTTTTATATTGTAATAGATTTCTTATTTTAATAATAAATATTTTAATTTTATAAATTTAAAATAAAAATTAATTTTAGAGATATTTTAATTTTATAATTTAAAATAAAAAATTAATTTTATAAATATTTTAAATTTATAATTTAATAATAAAAAACTAATTGTAAAGATTAGATGTGAAACATTCAATTAATAGTTTTCATATTTTAATAAGAGATTATGTTTTTATTTTATGAGCCCTTATCCCCCCCCCCCGACATTGAAGAAAAGTTTTGTCTTCCCTACAATTCCGATTTTACCCCTCATCTTTCTCAAAAATTCAATTTCCCAAATAAACAAAATATATCATACTTCTTATATATTGATATATATATATAATATAAAAATAACATATGTATTTATTTTAATTTATTAATTAAATTTTTTATTTTATAATTTTTTTTTAAATTTATATTTTTTTTAACTTTATATATTTTTTTTATTTGTTTAATAAATATTACAAATTTCATATTTATTATTATTTATTTTGTGTTCATTTATTCATTTAATTTTTATGATTCTTTTTTAATTTATTTAACACTACTTATTTATTATAAAAAATTTCTCAAAATAAAAACTTATATATTTAAAAAAAAATAGTACAAATAACAACATAAAAATAGTACGAAAACTGTAATATTTATTAACAAAAATCAAATAATCAAAAAATTATAAAATAAAAAATAATTATTAAAATGAAAAATGGTGTTATAATTAGTATATAATTATTTTTAAATTAATATATATAAATATATAAATTTTGTAATGTGTATAATATTTATAACTTCCAAAAAAAAAAAATAGTCATTGCAAATATTGATAAGGGTAATTTGGTAAGTTAATGAGGGGGTGGCTGTTGGACAAGTATGACCTATAGCGTCACTATTTGTACAGATCATGATGTTGTTGTACAAATTAACTATGTGACAAATGAGATTGCACTCTTATCATTTGTGATTAGATCACCTAGATATATAAATGATAGGAGGTCCCTGTGATTTGTTCCTGGATTGAGAATGATATGAGACAGTATCAGTCCACGAAGGATAAATAATTAAATATCCCTAGTCAGAGCATTATCGAGATTGGACATCGATGAATGCGTAAAAGACTAGTATTACACTTGTGCGCGTTGTGAGGGCACAACGACATAGTTCTCATATATTTGGGTATAGGATACTCATGCAAGTGTAATAAGAGGTTGTGTTTTACCGATGGTACGGGAAACAGCTTCGCTCTGGATAGACCCCCTCAGAATTCCATTGGTAGTATGACTATATGTCTATGGAAGTTCGAAATCAGGGTAGGTGTATTTGGTCTTAACCTGAGACTTGCACCGCTAATACTTGCGACAATCAATATACTTTGGTCGCGGTCGTCCAGGACTTTAACAGGTTCTGTGTACGCCTATGCTGGGTATATTGAGAATCGTAGTGTGTTGGGAGTGATGTCAAGACGGAAGTGTCACTCCAGTCATATGGAGATGATGATCGCGCAGGGATACAGAACAGGTTCTCTAAAAAGGTTGCAACCGTCGGGATAATATGACTTGGTCATGATTATCCGATATTAAAGAGACTAGTTGCTCGTAATCCGATATATGTTTCGTACGGGGCAGACACTGTACCAGCCACAGGCCTTGCATTTGATCATCCGATACTGGACAGAAATACGCAATACTACGTATACTACGCCTGATATAGATCCTTTATTCCTATAAGGATATTTCTGGAGAATTGGGTAGGCATGGCGCTTTACTAGAAGCCAACCTTGTCTTGTAAATCCGTATAAACGTAGTACTAGGTACTTACGTGTTCGGATAGTCCGACGACCGAATTTACTGCCAACATATCTGGGGATCTCATGGGTCGCTTCCTAAAGATTCACCGATGACGTATGACTCGCACGTTTAATTAATCTGAGATTAATTAGATGAGAGAGAAAATTAATCTGGGATTAATTACGGAGATATTTTATCTGGGATAAAATATCATTTAAAGAGAGAGAACGATTAATTTGGAATTAATCGATAAAATAATATATTTGATATATTAAACGAAATTGGAATTCGACGCGGAATTAAAATTAGATTTTAATTCGGGCAAACGAATTAATTTAGAATTAATTCGTTAGCGACGTGAATAGTGACTTCGCTAGGCGTAATCATTTAATTACGTCGCAACGAAAAATTCGTTAATTTGGAATTAACGAACTCGAGCCTAGGATTATTTGTGAGCGCATTCGCATTTCGAATTCGAGTGCGGCACGCAAGTCAAATCAAGCGTCAAATCATTAGTCGCATCAAGCGTCAAATCACTTGTCACTTTGAGTGATGTGACTTGACAACTTGTAATTGATGTGATTGAATGATGTGTGTGGTTGGCATTTAAAGCTTTTATTGTTTGACTTTTTAAAAGCAAAAGGTTTGATATATGATTTGAGAAATCAATTACCAAAATTCAATTTACACATTTATCTCTCTCTCTCCTCCATTTCTTCTTCATCTCACGCCCTTGGAGGGCATTCGTTCTTCTGTTCTTGGCAGTGAACTACCGTGAAAATAGAGGAAGAAAAGGGAAGCAAGTGCGATTTTTTTGGCAAAAATCATGAGAGCTAGCACTCCGAGAGACATGCGAAGGTGATAGGGAAGTCCACCCATGAGCCGGGAATCGTTTGACGAAGCTTGGAGCTTTGAATCTTGAGCAACAATGGCCGAAAATGAGGAACAAACAGCAGCCCACTGCCGCAGTTCACAGTGAGCAGAAAGTTCATTTTTGTTGCCTCCCGCGTCGCTCAACCGATCGATGTGAGTATTCCGCGACTTTCTCGATTGTATTCACACATGTTCATGCTTGTTTATGATCCTTGGGACCTTAGTAAACTCCAACAGTGGCAGGCTTGGCGGGAGGGGATGATCAATTTTCTTATTTTATAATAGGTTTCAATATTTATTTTTATTTTTTTTCATTTTGAATGAGTTTACATTAACAAACTTCAATATTTCTAATTTTCATTTTCACTACTTTATTTCTTAATTTTAGCTTCAGAGTTAGGTTTTAATTTTAGAATTAGGTTAAACTAAGTGAAGAAAGATTATCATTATTATCATTATTATTGTTGTTTTTTTGATTTTAGGTTTCTTTATTTCTACAAAATCAATGCGTTGTGTTTTACCAATAATTTATTTATAAATTTCAAGTTTGATGCATGATTTTGTTAATTTGGTGTTTTGTAATTCAAATATCAGGTTTTACGTTATGAATTAGATTAAATAAAATAAGTTTTAATTTTCAATTAGTTTTAACTTAGAAATGCAGTGTGATTGTGCATATAATATTTTATTATTACGTTTTGTATAGTTTAAAGTAAGCGATAAAGTGTAATATTTGATCAAACGTTTTTATGCAAAATCGCATAAAACACGTTTCCGGCCGAACCGACCGACAATGCACATGGGGACTACCTAGGTCAGCCCCAAAAATATTTGGACAGTTCGTAGGCTGCCCGAACAGTGACCACTTCACTGTTTCGGCAGCCGTTACCCGGTTACACTGTTTTTCGCCATTTTCGCTTATTTTCACTCCGAAATAATTTCCGATAATTATTTTTCTTGGGCAATTAAAATAAAATAATTTATTCTAATTACATAATACTCAAAAACAGATTTTTATCACAAAAATCAGATTGTTCTCATAATTACCGTGAGACCCTAGTACTTTGCATTTTGATCATTTTAGTCCTAATTTGTCAAATACAAATTTGGAAGATTCCAAATCAGTTCTAAAATGATTTTCAACATGTCCAACATATCAAAATACAAAGTGCAACAAAAACCCCCCACTAAATTCCAAAATTACCGAGAACACCCTAAAGGTTTCCAAATTTTACAATTTAGTCCAATCTTGTCCAAAATAAGTCAAGATCAAATCCAATCAATCCCAAATTTAATTTATATCATATATATATCATAATACATCACATATATGAAAGACCCAAAATTGGAATAGGTTAAGAATCTTAAATTCTCAAATTACTCCAATTGATCAATTTACACTAAATTGAATAAATTCAACACTTTAATCAATTCTTTAACACACCAAACAAGTCTCACCACTTTGCAACAACTCAAGAACAAATCTAGGTCATCAACGGTTGGCCTAAAAACTCTAGAATGGCAACAAGATCATCAAATGATCAAAAGTGTGCTTATACACCATTTATAAGCATACTTTGTTAAACATACGTGCATACATCTTTTATTCATGCTTCCAACCATCAAAACACAAACATAAGAGAGTAGAAAAACTTAAGAACTAAACATGTTGTAGCCAAGAACAAAAGGAAACAGTTTCCTTCTAATAGAAAGTTGGAAAAACTTACTTAAATCCAAGTTTTCTTCATTTTTCTTCTTGGTTTCTTTTCTTTTTCTCTCAACACTTTTGTTTTAGTTTTTGGTGGCTTGAACTTGCGTGAAGCAAAATGAAAAATAAAATTTAAATACTAGGTCATGTTGGCTGAAATTGGAGTAAGAAAAAGGATTAGATATTTTGTTAATTTTTCAAAAAATATCTAACAAGCCAAATGTCATTTGACTTTCTTGTTCTTTAATGTAAAGTCAACAATTTACACTTATTAATCATGACCTAACTTTATCATAATGGTAGATATTTATATTTTAATTACTTTAATCATTTAACAATTAAATACAAATATCTCAAATACATGTATTATATTTACTTTAAATATCTCACATACATATATTAATGATATATATCAAATATCACAATTTGACATTTAATTAATGTGTATTTAATAAAATCAAATATTAAATATAAATACACATTAATTAAGAAATGACCAAAAGATCCATTTGTATGTATCTTTCGTTTAACCGTTAAACAATTTATAAATAATCAGTATTATTCATAAAAGTTGCTCTAATGCTCTACGAGTATATTTCATTAGTGAGACTCTTTAGGTTCAAGCATATCCGTCACAAAATCAAATTTCGTGTCCATAATTTACCGACCCGTAAATTATGATGACCACAGATAAACTCACTGAACCATACAGGTCGAGGTCATCGCATACATATAATCCCTTCGTCACAGATATTCGAATTATTCTATAGATATAGAAATTTGTTGGGTTTTAGGCGCGAGCGCAGCGAAAGCTCGCAGTTCGGGTGAAATCGTGATTTTAAAACTTTTTAAATTACCGAATAAATTATTCAATAACCAATATGAATAATTCATTCATATTTCACCTAAACATATTTATTCGATATCAAATAACGATATAAATAGTTAAGAAATATCGCGAAACTTTTACGATAACGTTTTTCCGCAAAATGGTATAAAACACGTTTTTGACCGAACCGACCACTCAATACACACGAGGGCTGCCCCGGTCAGCCCCAACAGTACTTGGGCAGCCATCACCCGATTGGCTCAAAAGTCACCCGGTAACGCCGTTTTTCACTGTTTTCACTTATTTCAACTCCGAAATAATTTATGGCAATTGTTCTAACACCCAAAACACATCCAATACATTTATATGAC
This sequence comes from Zanthoxylum bungeanum, assembly GCA_019454045.1. NCBI lineage: Eukaryota > Viridiplantae > Streptophyta > Magnoliopsida > Sapindales > Rutaceae > Zanthoxylum > Zanthoxylum bungeanum. Next base: position 229,849 of record SKCR01033661.1, on the reverse strand, counting down.
ATAATTTTCATCACAATAAACCCATTTTTCCAGATCTGATTTTGTAACAAAAATTATCAATTTTTCATGTTTTAATCCAACTTTCTCAATATTAATCATATTAATACTAACACCATTCCAAGCCACCACCAATGAAGCACCCAAGAACAATTCTAGGCATTATAAGAGTGGTCATAACACTCAAGAATGACAACATGTACTGGTCTTAACGGATTTTACTAACCGACCCGTGTTAGTAAATCTTGACCAGATCTTTATTTAAGGATATACAACTTACAGTGACGCTTGACAATGTCAATTACAAACTACGTTGTAACTGCGCACTACATTGTAAATCCTAGGATCTTTGTCTAAGATACACATATCACTAAATCAGATTTAGTTTCAATCTAATCATCGTAATTAGATTGAATATGAATATAAAAGACAAGAGGTGCTACCATTAAGTAAGAAATATTATGGAAAATGGGAATTGTTCGTATTCATGAATCGGACATAAATACGACCCGGATTGGCACTCCGAGCACCAACCCTAACAAAATTAACGTCAAATCTCTATAGGTATAATCCTGTCGATGACTCTATTAGCAATCTTATAATAACACTTAGAACTCACTTCTACAGTGTTGGTTTTATTCTAGGTCCCAAGATCATCAAACAAGCATGAAAAAGTGTGAAATACATATCAAAGGAGTTGCGGAATACTCACATCGATCTGTTGTGCGACGAAACGACGACCAAAATCATTTTTCCCATTGGAATTCGTCCTTGGCAGTGAGCAGTCCACTGGTTCAAGTTTTCAGATTTTGCTTCATCATTTGAGTTTCGAATCTTCGTCAAACGATTCCCGGCTCATGAGTAAACTTCCCTATCACCTTCGCATATCTCGTAGTGTGCTAGCACTTGCGGTTTTTGCCATAAAAACCCAACTCTATGCTTCCCTTTGCTCGGTTTTCTTGACAGAAAATAGTGAGCTGTTATGCCCCTTGGGCGTGACATTGAGAGAGATGAGAGGAAGAGAGAAATTGTGTATTAGTTGTTGAAAAAGTGTAATTCATTTTCTTATATATTTTCCAAAAATAAAACAAAATGATTTACCAAATATTTGGCTTTCAAAAAGTCAAATAAATTGAATCCAACAACCTTGAGTGTTCCACACTCTAACATCAACATCCATCAAGTGGTCAAGTCACTCAATCAATCAAGTTGTCAAGTCACATCACTCAAAGTGACAAGTGATTTGACGCTTGAAACGACTAGCGAATTGACGCTTGATGTGACTTACGTACCGCACTCGAATTCGAAATGCGAATGCGCTCGCAATCACTCTCGGGCTCGGGTTCGCTAATTCCTAATTAGCGAATTTTCTGTTGCGTCGTAATTAAATGATTACGCCTAACGATTTCACTATTCACGTCGCTAACGAATTAATTCTAAATTAATTCGTTCGCCCGAATTAAAATCTAATTTTAATTCCATGTCGAAATCCAATTTTGTTTAATATATCGAATATATTAACTTTACCGATTAATTCCAAACTAATCGTTTTCTCTCTATAGACGATATTTTATCCCAGATAAAATATCTCCGTAATTAATCCCAGATTAATTTTCTCTCTCATCGAATTAATCCCAGATTAATTTAGAGTGCGAGTTATACGTCATCGATGAATCTTTGGGAAGCGACCCATGAGATCCCCAGATATGTTGGCAGTAAATCGGGTCGTCGGACTATCCGAATACGTAAGTACCAAGTACTACGTTTTACTGATTTACAAGACAAGGTTGGCTTCTAGCAAAGTGCCATGCCTACCCCATTCTCCGGAAATATCCTTACAGGAATAAAGGATCTCTATCAGGCATAGTATACATCATATAGTGCATGTCGATCCAGTATCGGACTATCACGTGCTAGGCCTGGGGCTGGAGTTGTGTCTGCCCCGTACGAAGCACTTGTCGGATGTCTGGTAACTAGTCTCTATAATCGGATATATATGACCTAATCATAATATCACATCATAATATCATTATATAAGGATCTCTATCAGGCATAGTATACATCATATACTGTTATTCACATCTAATGTGTTTATCTCAATGTCATCTTTATATAATGAAACACTTTAGTGTTCTAGAATATAAGGTTTATCCGTAACGGATTAAACACTGATATAGAGATAATGATCCTAGTCAAACTAGTTACTATATAATAGTTTCCTAATATAGGTACACACCCGAAGGATAGTTCCTAAACTTAGGTATCTACGGTCGAAACAGCGACTTTCGTCCCGTTTCCGATTCGCAGATGAATCTGAGCTCAAAGTCAGTATCCTACTCACAAGCAGATTCTGAACATCATACATATATTTTATGTACCACACTAAGTATTTAAAATCCAATTTCGATACTAGTAATGGACATAATTTTGACAAATATATTTAAAGTCAGAGCCTTGCCCTTTCTTTAATTCCTTCGTGTCTGCCATATCCAAAATGGCAGTCATTTTATGATATGTCATTTATCTTCCCAGAAGATAATAATGATTTTGCATTTACAATTTCCAATATTTCAGAAGCCTTTGGCCAAGCCTTGGGTTTCTAGAATATTGAAGTAAAGTGCGCCTTGCGCTACTTACCTAATTGCAAAGTTTGACTTTATCTCATTGAGATTTGTCAATAACTCTCCAAGAGTTATTAATTGCAATTTTAATACTTCTTAAATCTAAACATAGATTTAAGATAAGTATATCAGATTAAGCATTAAAGTCATCATCACATAAATCTTCCAAAGATTATGCTATACTATTTGCTTAATTCGGGCTTAGGCATAATAGGTTATTTTATCAAATAAAGTAACTTATTATTTATTTCCAGGACCATCCTGAAATTTAATTCCCAATTTGAAAATTAAACCATTTAAATATTTTAATCCAAGATTATATTTAAATGTCCAATCTTTCAATGTTTCTTGATTTCAATAGTCCAACTATTTAATCAATTATTTCAGGTACTATTTTATAATGATTATTATAGTCCAACTATACAATCAAATATAATTTAAATTAATTAACCTCAATTACATTGATTAATATAATCCAATTATAAAATCAACTGTAAATTGAAATCAATTATTCAAATATATTGATTACTATAATCCAATTATATAATCAAATATAATACAGTCCAACTGCTTATTAAAACAACAATTTAAATATTAGTCCAACTAACATTTAATTTATATTGACGAATGATATTTGTATGAGCGCGTATGGTGAGTAATTGAACGGATATTACAAATTCAATTCTTACCTCCCACTATTTTTCGGCGAGTCTCTAACCCTCTGTCGAGTACTCGGGAAACCATGTTTCCTAGTGGGCTAGGATCCCGTTAAATATCACACAATCTTGACTTTGGCCAGCAAATTGTATGATAATTAACTAGGTAGATCTCTAAGATCAATTGGATCCAATCCAATTCCTAGATCCAGTAGGTGGATATCCAAATCCTAAACATATATCTTATATATGCCAATACATCCAATGTATTACCTAACCTTTTTCCTCTGAATCAACTAAGCCTTGGCTTTGGCACAACAAACCTAGTGATCCCAGTCAAGCGCGACCCATTGACCATGGAAAGCTTCGTAATCAATGTCGAGTGACAAGAAGTGGTCTTGACTTTGGCCAACAAACCACAACTTGGACAAGACACCGATATGGAACAAAACTCTCGTGATTCAAACACATCTTCGACGGACAAAGGCCTTGACTTTGGCCAACAAACCAACGCCGTCTCGGATCTTGAGTGAGAATCACTCAATGGAAGGAAAGACGCTTAATATTGAGCGAGGGTTTTTCGTGTGCAAATTGGCTACCAATTTATTATCTTTGTTAAGGTCTCATCATCATACACCCTTAAACATGCATTTTAAACACATAATAAAGCGCATATAATAAAATAATAATGATATGCGGATGGATACTTAACACATTGATCCTAGATCAAATCTCTCCTTTTTTTCTCTCAAGCTAGCACTTGTATTACTTCTACCCGTTACACTACACTTCTAAAGAAACCTTATTTACATTGAGGGGAATAGGTGAGAAGAGAATACAAAGAGAATAGAGGTGATAAGGCTGGACACGCAGGTCCAATTTAATAAATCAAATTTATTACAACAATTTCCAAAATTGCCCCCACCCGACTAATATCCATCCGATATACATTATTCATTCATCACAACCATGTATTCACACAAGCATGTTATCAATCAATCTAATCAAATTAATTAATCTGATAATTAGTGATCATCCAATGTTCAAACAACGATTTGATTTTGCGCGAGTCAAACTTGTTTTGCGAATAAGTACTCAAAGTACGAATTCTCGAATTAAATTAAACTACAACATTAAATCCAATTTAATATGTATTTAATACTAACTCACTATTTAACTCCAAATTAAATATTACACTTTATTAATAAACCTTTTACGACTTAAATTCCAAATTTAATCGTAACGCGTCTCAAAGACCGATTAACGTCCAATGTCAATTCAATTAAAGTCCAATGGGCTTTTAATTGATTTCTTAAGGCGTGGACTTTTGGTCAACTCGGGTCAAACCGAATAACCAAAATCCAATCCGGAAATTACCCCATAAGCCCATAAATCAATTTAGGCCCATTAGGCCAATTAAACTTTAAAGGTTCATTAAGTCGCAATTGGGCTTAACGGAAGTGGTTTTGGGCCCAATTGGATCCAATCCAATTTGCCTTAACCCAACTTTGTACAACAAAGCCCAATAAGCCCATTTACAACATAATAAGCCCAAATCCAATTTAAAGGCCCAATAATTAAATTATCAAATTCCAAATTTCCAATTTAATTACCTAAAGTGTATATCATGATTAATCACCTAAATCAATATTTCCTAATCATCAAATTAGTCCAATTAATCATGCTTTACATCATCATTACATGTACAACACATTAATGAAAAATCAAACCCAATTACATGCTTAAAGTGTCTCGGCCAAGGAGAGACTTTTTATCCGATTCGAATTCAATCCAATTAATTTCACAATCGATATTAAGTCCTCATCCCGAATGATTTCCAACACATCAAATGAATTAAAAAATCAAAATTCCAAGACTATATTAGGGCATATCCATTCGGCCAAGGTAAGAATTTGGGGATTTTTGTTCAATTCAAAATTCAATCCAATTAATTTCAAATTAACATTATCCAATATGATTTTAACTCATCCAATGAATCAAAATCAAAAAATCCAAGATTTCCAAAAGTTTTATACATTCGGCCAACATGAAATATTTTGGGATATTTGATCCAATCACAATTTCAACAAATTGATCCAATCAATCCTTAATTATACTTATATTAAGCATATCAAATCATCAATTTCATCAAACATGCTTAAAATCAAGTTTACCCAAATTTTAACCCTAAAAGTTTCATGCTTGAACCTAGGCTCTTGATGCCATTGTTGGTTTTATTCTAGGTCCCAAGATCATCAAACAAGCATGAAAAAAGTGTGAAATACATATCAAAAGTTGCGGAATACTCACATCGATCGGTTGCGCGACGAAATGACGAACAAAATCATTTTTCCCATTGGAATTCGTCCTTGGCGAGTGAGCAGTCCACTGGTTCAAGTTTTCAGATTTTGCTTAATCATTTGAGCTTCGAATCTTCGTCAAACGATTCCCGGCTCATGGGTAAACTTCCCTATCACCTTCGCATATCTCGTAGTGTGCTAGCACTTGCGGTTTTTGCCACAAAAACCCAACTATATGCTTCCATTTGCTCGGTTTTCTTGACAGAAAACAGTGAGCTGTTATGCCCCTTGGGCGTGACATGAGAGAGAGGAGAGGAGGAAGAGAAATTTGTATTAGTTGTTGAAAAAGTGTAATTCATTTTCTTATATATTTTCCAAAAATAAAACAAAATGATTTACCAAATATTTGGCTTTCAAAAAGTCAAATAAATTGAATCCAACAACCTTGAGTGTTCCACACTCTAACATCAACATCCATCAAATGGTCAAGTCACTCAATCAATCATCAAGTTGTCAAGTCACATCACTCAAAGTGACAAGTGATTTGACGCTTGAAACGACTAGCGATTTGACGCTTGATGCGACTAATAATTTGACGCTTGATGTGACTTACGTGCCGCACTCGAATTCGAAATGCGAATGCGCTCGCAATCACTCTCGGGCTCGGGTTCGCTAATTCCTAATTAGCAAATTTTCTGTTGCGTCGTAATTAAATGATTACGCCTAACGATTTCACTATTCACGTCGCTAACGAATTAATTCTAAATTAATTCGTTCGCCCGAATTAAAATCTAATTTTAATTCCACGTCGAAATCCAATTTTGTTTAATATATCGAATATATTAACTTTACCGATTAATTCCAAACTAATCGTTTTCTCTCTATAGACGATATTTTATCCCAGATAAAATATCTCCGTAATTAATCCCAGATTAATTTTCTCTCTCATCGAATTAATCCCAGATTAATTTAGAGTGCGAGTTATACGTCATCGATGAATCTTTGGGAAGCGACCCATGAGATCCCCATATATGTTGGCAGTAAATCGGGTCGTCGGACTATCCGAATACGTAAGTACCAAGTACTACGTTTTACCGATTTACAAGACAAGGTTGGCTTCTAGCAAAGTGCCATGCCTACCCAATTCTCCGGAAATATCCTTACAGGAATAAATGATCTATATCAGGCGTAGTATACATCATATAGTGCATGTCGATCCAGTATCGGACTATCACGTGCTAGGCCTGGGGCTGGGTGGAGTTGTGTCTGCCCCGTACGAAGCACTTGTCGGATGTCTGGTAACTAGTCTCTATAATCGGATATACATGACCTAATCATAATATCGCGATTGGCCGCGCAGCATTTAAGAGCACTAATATCGTATCCTGCGTGACATCATCTCCACTGACTGGGAGTGATACTTCCATCTTGACATCACACCCAATACTCTACGATTCTCAATATACCCAACATGGGCGTACACAGAACCTGTTACAGCCCTGGACGACCTCAACTAAAGTATATTGATTGTCGTAAGCATTAGCGGTGCAAGTCTCAGGTTAAGACCAAATACACCTACCCTGATGTCGGACTCCCATAGACACATAGTCATACTACCAATGGGATTCCGAGGGGGTCTATCCAGAGCGAAGCTGTTTCCCGTACCATCGGTGAAACACAACCTCTTATTACACTTGCATGAGTATCCAATACCCAAATATATGAGAACTATGCCGTTGTGCCCTCACAACGCGCACAAGTGCAATACTAGTCTTTTACGTATTTATCGATGTCCAATCTCGATAATACTCTGACTATGGATATTTAATGATTTATCATACGTGGACTGATACTGTCTCATATCATTCTCCGTCCAGGAACAAATCATAGGGACCTCTCATCAATTATACATCTAAGGTGATCTAATCACAAATGATAAGAGTGCAATCTCCTTTATCACATAGTTAATTTGTACAACAACACCATGATCTGTACAAATAATGACGCTATGGGTCATAATTATCCAACATACAGTGTACTACAGATCCATGGATTTAACAGATTGTTAATCCTATAATGAATACCTATGCTCTGTACACAGGACTGAAAAATCCTATCTTGATACACACAGAATATCATGAGCATGATTCCATACCCAACGAATAGGCGAAGGTATGATCTTAATAGATCGGTGACTTGACTGCCATCTAAGTGTGGAGGATAACTCATATATCCACAGTGGTATCTCAAGTCAAAGAATCACTATGCTACTCAACCCAAGAAGATTCATATTGACATTGGTGTACCATCTATTAGGTAATCTTCGGTAATTCGTTTAGTGTTTATCAAATAAACACCTACACGTCTATACGAGTCTCTCGAGACTCATGGTTCATTGGGATAAACCACCGGACCAAGTCACGATATACGATATATACTAGTCTCAGCTGATTTTACTAACCGACCCGTGTCAGTAATTCTTGACCAGGAACTTAATATGATAATATATTTCTAGTAGTGACACTTCTCAATGTCAATTACAAGCTACGTTGTTATTGCGCACTACGTTATATATTATCGTGTATTTGTCTAATATATATATATATATCACTAAACATGATTTAATTTCAATCTAATGAATTAGATCGAATATATATAATAAAAGATAAGAGGTGCAACCATAAATAAGTAATATTATGGAAAAATGTATTGCTCGTATTCATGAATCAGACATAAATAGGATCTTGATTGGCGCTCCGAGCACCAACCCTAACCGTAATAATTTTCTAATTTTAATTTTACAATTTGAAAATAAAAAATTAATTTTAGAGATATTTTAGTTTTATAATGTTATAATTTAATAAAATAAATTAATAAGTTTATTATTTTAATAGGAGATTATGTTTATATTTTATAATATGTTTATATTTTAATTTTTCATGATAAAAATAATTTTAGAGATATTTTGTAAAATCCGGTGAACCTGACGACTTGTACGTTACCAGAGCCTGATGACTATTATAGTTCGGATGCAAAATACTTGATTTAAATCATGTTCGAGCCAGTACGTGCTCATAAAATGGCATTTGGGACATTCGGGAGATTCATTCAAATTTCGACGCGGAAGTTAGATTACTTCCCACCTCAAACAGCCTTTAGTAATCGGGCTGTAACGTTTTCATACAATCTCCAATTTTTATGAACTTTATATTGTTGAGACCAAGACCTACAACTTTCACGTTGAATATTTTTCCAAATTCGAATCAGAAATGGGTCAAAAATCATATTTTCTGCAAGTGCTACAGTAATTTCGAGAATTAACTAGAATTGGGTAATGTGGCATCATCTCAACCATTCATTCCATCACAAAAATCACCATCTCTTTGTCTATAAACAGCACACTATTCACTCATCTCCTCTACGCTCAAAGGAGAATGCTTCAATTTTCTTCTTCTTCCTTAAGATATTTTAAGTGCAACAAAGGATAATTCTAAAGTTTCTAGCACACAAAGTAAGCTTCTAACTCCCTTGTTTTCTCTATTTATTAGTTTTGGACAAGGAAACTAGGGCCCCAATTCACACCTTAGAAACCCTAGAAGTGGGAATGGCTTAATTGACTTTGATTAAGTTGTTTACAAGTATTTTTTAGAGTAGTATGATAGTATAAACATGAAATGAGGTTCATATGTTAATGAATATGTTGAGGAAATTATGCATTTTGAATTGATGATTCTTGATGATGGTTTGTGTTGGATTGATGAGATGAAATGGATTGTGTGTTGGTTTTAATATAGAAGTGTTGTTAATGTTTTTGGGTAAATTAGATGATGGGAAGAAAAGTTGGAAACCTGAGAAAATAGGTTCCTATCGCGACGTAAGTATTGGGGAAACGATATGGATTCGTTTATGGACTGTCCGAGTCGCGATGCGCAAGAACTTGTGTCGTGATGCGCACTGGAAATTTTCAAATATCCATTTCTGGAATTGTGTGCGTCACGACGCGCACTGGAAATTTTTAAGTATCAGTTTCTGAAATTGTGCGCGCCGAGACGTGTAGGGCTTTGCATCGCGACGCGAGATCAGAATTACCCCAAATTAGTTCTGATTCAAGCCAGATCCACCTAGCATGTTACATGCCACTCTAAGGGTCTCGTATCAGCTCGTATACATACAATACACCATAATATACGTATGTTACGCTTGGAAGCGATATAAAGTACTTAAATCGATAAACTTAATTTTATTCAGAATATGTTCCCTAACTCACTTTCTAATCAAGTTATCAATTGTAGATCATCGCCGGAACCAGAGTTTTCTTCAGCAAATGAGTAATGCCAGCAAGATTCCAAATCAGTGAGTGGACACTTTTTCCTTAAGTTGATCTTTTTATATGATGTTGTTTTAAATATCAGACTTATTTTTAAGCACTTAGGGCGTTAGACAGTTTTATCACAGTTATTTCATGAAAGAGTATGTTTTAAGGAATGTTATAGAAAAAGTAATTTAAAAGCTTGAGTGTTATGTTTTCGAGGAATGAGGGAAAAACCCACCTCAGTATGTAACTTGATTCAGATATGGAATTGACGAAGAGCACATGTGCACATGTAGAGGACTGGGGGGACGACGATACGTAACGCCTTCAGATCTTAGTTCAGGACTAGGGATGATAGATGCCCCTAGATCCTAGATTCAGAGTTTGTAGGGTAACATAGATTTGCACCCCCAGTTCTAGTTCAGTGGCTTGGGGGACGACAATACATAACGTACCAAGACCACTAGTTTCAGGGACATGTAGTGACATGCTTGTTAGTGTTCCTAGAACATGCCAAGGATCTAATAAGCATGAAAACATGTTCATAAATTCAAAATAAGTTGCGGAATTACTTACATTGAATGTATTTGAGCTTTTAAAGATTTTGAGAAGAAGATCCAAGATCCAAGATGCTTCTTTTGCTGATTCCAAGCTTTGAGTTGAAGATCTCCAAGATCCTTCCTTTGTTGATTCCAAGCTTTTGAAGTTGTTTCCCTACCACCTTAGTTGATTCCATGAAGTGCTAGCTCCTTTGAAATTGCAACAAAATCAAAGAGAGAGAGATGAAGAAGGTCACGTCCATGGAGAGGTTATTAGGGTTTCCATTTTGTTCAAAAATATGTTTTGTGTGATGCATACACAAGTGAAGAGAGAGAGAAGAGTTTTAGGTAAAACCAATTTACCCTTTTACCTAAACAAGGTAGTTGGGTAAATGGTTTCACCAAAACCATTCCAAGGTAGTAGGATGGTGGGTGGCTTGGCATAAACGCCAACTACCCTCCCAAATACCACATGTGAAGTGGGCCCCACATTTGAATTCAAAATTCAAATATCTCTACGAACATTTGCCGTGGCTCGGTTCCGTTTAATCCGATTAAACGAACTTTCGTCGCTAAATAATTAAATCTAATTTAATTAAATAACGATGCCTCGCAAATATATTACGAATGTCGTCAACGAATTAATTCTAAATTAATTCGCTCGTTCGCTATTAAAGTCCAACTTTATTTCGTAATGAAATTCAATTCATATTAACATATCCGATATATTAATTTTAGCCCATACGAATAAATTAAATAGAAAAATCAAATTTAACTATTAAATTATTTTACCGATTAATTCCAAATTAATCGCGTTCTCTCTTTTCCGAACACATTTAATCCAGATTAAATAATACCTCAATTAATCCCAGATTAATTTTCTCCATCTTAATTAATCACAGATTAATTTCTCTCTTAATTAATCCCAGATTAATTCTAATTTAAATCAACTGTCATCGGTGAATCTTTGGGAAGCGACCCAAGAGATCCCTGGATATGTTGGCAGAGTAAATACGGTCATCGGATTATCCGAATACGTGCATACCTCGTACCACGTGCTTACCGATTTACAAGACATGGTTGGCTTCTAGCAAAGTACCGTGCCTACCCAATTCTCTAGAAATATTCTTACCGGAATATATAATCTATGTCAGGCGTAGTATACGTAGTATTGCGTATTGCGATCCAATATCGAATGTCACGTGCTAGGTCTGGGGATGGAATGTGTCTGCCCCGTACGAAGCACATGTCGGATGTCTGGTAACTAGTCTCTATTATTGGATATACATGACCTAGTCATAATATCCCGATGACTGCAGTACTTAAGAGCACTAGTACCGTATCCTACGTGACATCATCTCCACTATGACTAGAGTGATACTTCCGTCTTGACATCACACCCAATACACTACGATTCTCAATATACCTAGCAGAGGCGTACACAGAACCGGTTAAAGCCCTGGACGACCAAAACTAAAGCATACCGATTGTCGCAAGTATTAGCGGTGCAAGTCTCAGGTTAAGACCAAATACACCTACCCTGATTTCGGACTTCCATAGACACATAGTCATACTACCAATGGAATTCCGAGGGGTCTATCCAGAGCGAAGCTGTTTTCCGTACCATCGGTAAAACACAACCTCCTATTACACTTGCATGAGTATCCTATACCCAAATATATGAGAACTATGTCGTTATGATCACATAACACACACAAGTGTAATACTAGTCTATCCGCATTATCGATGTCCAGTCTCGATAATACTACGACTATGGATATTTAATGATTAATCCTTCGTGGACTGATACTGTCTCATATCATCTCAATCCAGGAACTAATCATAAGGACCTCCTATCATTTATACATCTAGGTGATCTAATCACAAATGATAAGAGTGCAATCTTCTTATCACATAGTTAATTTGTACAACAACACCATGATTTGTACAAATAGTGACGCTATGGGTCATAATTGTCCAACAATCTCCCACTTGGCCTATAGCCAGTCACTCGAGTGTCTTACACCCGAACTATGTACGGTTCGCTCAAACTGCTGAGGAAAGGCTTTCGTCAGCGGATTTGTATGATTATCGTCTGATGCAATTTATTCGATCATCACATCGACACGATGTATGATCCGAACGAACCAGATGAATAGTCGAAGTATATATCTGGATCGTTGATGAGACCATTAATTCTTTAGTCTGCGCTGTAGCCTAGCTCAGCTGCTAACAGAACTATATCTAATCTAATTAGATTTGTGAATGACCCAGATGGCTTCTATTGCTGCCTCAGCCGCAGAAATGACCCGCATTTGTTGTTTATTCGGTAACAGTATCTTGCTTGGAAGATTTCCAACTCACTGTTCCGTTATTCAAACTGTATTGTACCGTTATTTTTATCGGTTAGAAAACTTACAGCAGTGATCCCAGTCACTTCAAGTTCTCCTTCTCCATAGTTTAAGACATCATCCTTAGTTCTATAAGATACTAACGGATGTTCTTAATATCAATCCAGTGACTATCACTTCGATTGACCCGTTTGTGACTCCATATGCTCAAAGCGTATGAGACACCAGGTCACGTACATTTTTCAATGTACGAGTTCTCAGAGAGTGTTAACAACTTTAAATCTATCCCAGTAGATCTTTATTCCTGGAATAAAGGTTGTTTCTCCCAAGAATTCTACGGAGAATTTTCATGAAAGCCAAGCTTTCTGCGATTGTAATATGGGAATATCATTTCCAAGAAATGACATATCATCATTATTTAGGACATTCAATGTCAGTGCGCTCCCACTAACCTCCTTATATACACAAGAGTCATTTCTCGTTTTGAATTAAATCATAAACCATTATGATTACATCAAAACGATAATTCCAAGAACCTTATGCTTGCTTCAATCCAGACATGGATCAAATAACCTACAAACCTTGTTTGCTAGTTTTGGTACGACAAAACCGTCAGGATATTGTAAACATCCTCCAAAAGGTTTCCTTTTAAGGAAAGCATTTTTGACGTTCATTTGCCATATTTCATAAATGAAATATGCAGTATCAACAAGCATTATCCAAATGGATTTAACGTGGCAACATGTAAAAGATTTCGTTGTAATCAACATAATGTTGATAACGATACCTTTCCGCTACAAGCCTAACTTAGCACGTTGGTATGCTGCCATCCACGTATGTCTTCCTTGAAGACTTATATAGTACCAATAGGCACAATGCCTTGTGGTACAACAACTAGTGTCCAAACGTAGTTGTTATACATGGAATCCATTTCGGACTCATGGCACTTTGCCATGATAGGGAGTCGATACCTTGTATCACTTCCTCATACGTAGTCAGTTCGTATTCCTCAATAAGATTGACATCTTTATGAGGTGAGATCAGAAACCCATACCCCAGGTTGTTTTCTAACTCTCTCCGACCTACGCGGTTCTTGTGTATTCGAAGATTACTGGTACAGTTTCATCCTTGATGAACTGTTTGTGTTCCATTAAGGACTTGGTGCCTTGAATAGTATAAATCCGATTTTTCATCGAGTTTTACTATCCTCCCACTTACCACTGCATATCGGTATTCCTCTTAGGAAAACCGCATGGTGAGCAACAATTACATTGTTCTCTAGTGAGTTGTATAAGTACTATACTTTGGTTTCCTTAGGATAACCAATTACATTAGGCACTTATCCAATTTGGGTTCTAGTTTGGTATCATCCAAACATATGCCTAGCATTCCCAAATCATCATGAGTGAGAAAGCCCAATTTCTTTCCTGTTCATATCTAATATGAAATATGTCAAACAGATTTTTTATGGAATCTTATTCAAAATAAGTATTGCACTGTTAATGCTTATCCCTTTTAAAGGAAAATGGTAGCTCAGAGCGACTCATGATTAACCTTATCATGTCCAACAAAATTCTGTTTCTCTGTTCGGACACACCGTCAAACTGACGTGTTTCGGGAGGAGTCCTCATTGAAAGAATACTATACTCTTTCAAGTATTAGCCGATCTGTTCGTCTATTTCGTGTCGAAACTCTAAAAGTTTCTGATTTGTGTTTCAAAAGAAACATATAACCATAACGCGATGCCACATCCGTAAGGTCACGAAACATTCATATCCACCTCTAGCCTAGCTAGACATGGGCCCACTTGCTTTACTATAAATAGGGCTAACAGATCGGTGGTTCTTGCACTTTCACCAAGTAAAAGGTATTTTAGGTACTTTACCTAATAAACTAGATTCGTAGACTTATTTGAGTGGAATCAAATCTGTCCTAGTATCCACTCTTCAAAAGTGTGGATATACGAGTCTTGTTAATTGTGTCCCAGACAACACTGCCACAAATAAGTCTCATCTGATCAAATCAGTTTGAGCTATTTGTTTGTCATATTATATGTTTGAGATTTATTTATATTCAAAATAAAATATAATATTGTTATTCACATCTAATGTGTTTATCTCAATATCATCTTTATAAAATAAAACACTTTAGTGTTCTAGAATATAAAGGTATACTCGCAACGAGTTATACTCGATATAGAGATAATGTTTCTAGTCAAACTAGTTACATTATAATTGTTTCCTAATTTAAGTACACACCCAAATGGTAGTTCCTAAACTTAGGTATCTACGGTTGAAACAGCGACTGTCGTCCCGTTTCCGATTCGCAGATTAATCTCATCTGAAGTCAGTATCCTGCTCACAGCAGATTCTGCACATCAATGCATATTTATGTATCACACTAAGTATTTAAAATCCAATTTTAATACTAGTAGTGAACATATTTATGACAAACATACTTGAAGTCAGAGCCTTGCTCGTCTTCAATTCCTTCATGTCTGCTTTGTCCATACGACAGTCATGCTTCAATGACCCCGTTTGCCAAAATTTAGGCAGACATCTTGGGATATGTCCTTTATCTTCCTAGAAGATTATAATGATTTTTCCTTTGCCATTTTCTACATTCTTAGAAGCCTTTGGCCAAGCCTTGGCCTTCTAGAATATTGAAGTAAGATGCGCCTTGCGCTACTTGCCTTATTGCAAACTTTGGCTTTGTCTCATTGAGAATGGCCATTAACTCTCCAAGATTTATTAATTGCAATTTAATATTTCTAAGATCTAAGAATAGATCTATGAAGATCCTTTAATTTCTTCATCATACTTTAAGGATCTAATCCTTAGTTCTGATTAGGAAATTAAGGAGTCATTATGGCAAGCATAATGGATTAAGCACTAAAGTTATCATCACATGAATCTTCCAAAGATCATGATCTACTATTTGCTTAACTCCGGGCTTAGGCCTAAGATGTTATTTTATCAAATAAAGTAACTTCTTAGTTTCAGGACTATCCTGAAATTTATTCCCAATTTGAAAATTAAAGTCGTTTAAACACATTTTCCATAGGATAATGTTTTAAACATTAATCTTTCATTTTAATCTTGATTCTAATAGTCCAACGATTTAATCAACGATTCCAGGTATAATTTAATGTAATGATTATTATAGTCTAACTATATAACTTATTACAATTTTATTAGTTAAAATCAAATATATATTGATTACTATAATCCAATTATATAATCATTATAAATGATCGGTAAAATCAAAATATATTGATTACTATAATCCAATTATATAATCATTATAAATGAAGAAGTTTGAATACAGTCTAACTGTTAAATTAAAACAACTATTAAATATTAGTCCAACTAACATTTAATTTATTTGACGAATGATATTTGATTGAGCGCGTATGACAAGTATCTAAACGAATATTGCAAATTTAATTCTTGCCTCCCATAATTTTTCTGCGAGCCTCTAACCATCTGTGGAGTACTCGGGAAACCTAGTTTCCTAGTGGGCTAGGATCCCGTTAAATAACACACAACCTTGACTTTGGCCAACAAGCTGTATGATATTTAACTAGGTAGATCTCTAAGATCAATTGGATCCCATCCAATTCCTAGATCCAGTAGGTGGACATCCAAGTCCGAAACATATATCTTATATATGCCAACATATCGAATATATTACCTAACCTTTTTCCTCTGAATCAACTAAGCCTTGGCTTTGGCACAACAAACTTAATGATCCCAGTTAAGCGGAACCCATTGACATGGAAAGCTTCGTAATCAATGTCGATAAACAAGAAATGATCTTGACTTTGGCCAACAAATCACGACTTGGACAAGACACCGATATGGAACAAAACTCTCATGATTCAAACACATCCGCAATTGACAAAGGTCTTGACTTTGGCCAAGAAACCAATGCCAACTTTGGATCTTGAGTGAGAATCACTCAATGGAAGGAAAAACGCTTAATATATTTTTGAGGGTTTTTCGCGTGCAAATTGGCAACCAATTTATTATCTTTGTTAAGGTCTCATCATCATACACCCTTAAACATGCATTCTAAATACATAATAAAGCGCGTATAAATAAATAAATTAATAATGATATGCGGATGGATATCTCACAAATTGTTCCTAGAACAAATCACTCCATTTCCTCTCCTCGGCTAGAACTATTCTAACTTCTACCCAATTACATAATACAATAAAGAAACCTCATTTATATTGAGGGGAATAGGTGAGAAGAGAAATACAATGAGAAAGGAGATAAAAGGCTGGACACGTAGGTCAAATTTAATAAATTCTAAACTTATTACAACAATTTCCAAAACTGCCATTGCCCTTCTAATATCCATCCGATATACATTATTCATACAACACATTCATGTATTCATACAAATCATGTTATTCAATCAATCTAATCCAATTAATTAATCTTTGAATTAATGACCATATAATGTTCATACAACGATTTGATTTGCGTGAGTCAAACTCGTTTAAGAATAAATACTCAAAGTAAGTATTCTTGAATTATATTGAACTACAACTGTAAATCCAATTTATTTGTATTCAATACTAATTCCAATTTAATTCCAAATTAAATATTTATACTTATTTACAAGCCTCAAAGACTTGGATTCCAAATCCAATCTCAATGGGTCTCAAAGGCCCAATAACATCCAATGTCATTTTAATTAAAGTCCAATGGGCTTTTAATTAATTCTTAAGGCATGGGCTTTGGGCATAATGGGTCAAACCCAAAATGCCAAGGCCCAATAGGAATCACCCTATTGCCAACAAATCAATTTAGGCCCATTAGGCCCAATTAAATTCTTTAAAGGGCCAAGTGATGTATTTGGACTTTATGGAATTGGTTTTGGGCCCAATTGGATCCAATCCAAAAGTCCAAAACCAAACTTAGTCAAAACAAGCCCATTAAGCCCAAATACACACTTTTAGCCCATTACATGATTAAAGGCTTATTAACATAATTATAATATTCTAAATATCATAATTATTTTAATTAAAGTGTATTAGCCATGATTAATTAATTAAACTCAATATTTCCAAAATACCAATTAACTTAATTAATCATGCTTAATCCATCAATTCATGCTCAACACAAATTGAAGCCAAAACACATCATTTCATGCTCAACACAGATTGAATCCTAAATTCATCATTTCATGCTCAACATGCTCTTTGATTTTAACATAAACTTTATTGACTTTGATTCTAATCCAATCAAACCAACAATCAACATTTAAACATGCATTAAAACACATTATTTCATGTTACAAAAAACAAAAAACTGCAGTGCACTGCCTTATCAAATTCGGCCACACTAAGTAAATTTTAACTTTTGATTCTTTTGATTTGTTTCAAATCTAATCATGCATAACTCTAAGTTATCATATTCTAAGCATGCTCAAAGCATCAATTTGAAAGAATCATGCTCAAAACATAAAAGCCCCAAATTTTAGTCTCATGAACCTTAAAATTTTCATGCTTAAAATTGGCTCTTGATACCATTGTTAGTGTTCCTAGAACATGCCAAGGATCTAATAAGCATGAAAACATGTTCATAAATAAGTTGCGGAATTACTTACATTGAATGGATTTGAGCTTTTAAAGATTTTGAGAAGAAGATCCAAGATCCAAGATGCTTCATTTGTTGATTCCAAGCTTTGAGTTGAAGATCTCCAAGATCCTTCCTTTGTTGATTCCAAGCTTTTGAAGTTGTTTCCCTATCACCTTAGTTGATTCCATGAAGTGCTAGCTCCTTTGAAATTGCAACAAAATCAAAGAGAGGGAGAGGAAGAAGGTCACGCCCATGGAGAGGTTATTAGGGTTTCCATTTTGTTCAAAAATTGTGTTTTGTGTGATGCATACACAAGTGAAGAGAGAGAGAAGAGTTTTAGGTAAAACCAATTTACCCTTTTACCTAAACAAGGTAGTTGGGTAAATGGTTTCACCAAAACCATTCCAAGGTAGTTGGATGGTGGGTGGCTTGGCATAAATGCCAACTACCCTCCCAACTACCACATGTGAAGTGGGCCCCACATTTGAATTCAAAATTCAAATATCTCTACGAACATTTGCCGTGGCTCGGTTCCGTTTAATCCGATTAAACGAACTTTCGTCGCTAAATAATTAAATCTAATTTAATTAAATAACGATGCCTCGCAAATATATTACGAATGTCGTCAACGAATTAATTCTAAATTAATTCGCTCGTTCGCATTAAAGTCCAACTTTTATTTCGTAATGAAATTCAATTCATATTAACATATCCGATATATTAATTTTAGCCCATACGAATAAATTAAATAGAAAAATCAAATTTAACTATTAAATTTATTTTACCGATTAATTCCAAATTAATCGCGTTCTCTCTTTTCCGAAAACATTTAATCCCAGATTAAATAATACCTCAATTAATCCCAGATTAATTTTCTCCATCTTAATTAATCACAGATTAATTTTCTCTCTTAATTAATCCCAGATTAATTCTAATTTAAATCAATTGTCATCGGTGAATCTTTGGGAAGCGACCCAAGAGATCCCTAGATATGTTGGCAGTAAATACGGTCATCGGATTATCCGAATACGTGCGTACCTCGTACCACGTGCTTACCGATTTACAAGACATGGTTGGCTTCTAGCAAAGCACCGTGCCTACCCAATTCTCCAGAAATATTCTTACCGGAATATATAATCTATGTCAGGCGTAGTATACGTAGTATTGCGTATTGCGATCCAGTATCGAATGTCACGTGCTAGGTCTGAGGCTGGAATGTGTCTGCCCCGTACGAAGCACATGTCAGATGTCTGGTAACTAGTCTCTATTATCGGATATACATGACCTAGTCATAATATCCCGATGACTGCAGTACTTAAGAGCACTAGTACCGTATCCTACGTGACATCATCTCCACTATGACTAGAGTGATACTTCCGTCTTGACATCACACCCAATACACTACGATTCTCAATATACCTAGCAGAGGCGTACACAGAACCGGTTAAAGCCCTGGATGACCAAAACTAAAGCATACCGATTGTCGCAAGTATTAGCGGTGCAAGTCTCAGGTTAAGACCAAATACACCTACCCTGATTTCGGACTTCCATAGACACATAGTTATACTACCGATGGAATTCCGAGGGGTCTATCCAGAGCGAAACTGTTTTCCGTACCATCGGTAAAACACAACCTCCTATTACACTTGCATGAGTATCCTATACCCAAATATATGAGAACTATGCCGTTATGATCTCACATAACACACACAAGTGTAATACTAGTCTATTCCGCATTATCGATGTCCAGTCTCGATAATACTACGACTATGGATATTTAATGATTAATCCTCCGTGGACTGATACTGTCTCATATCATCTCAATCCAGGAACTAATCATAAGGACCTCCTATCATTTATACATCTAGGTGATCTAATCACAAATGATAAGAGTGCAATCTTCTTATCACATAGTTAATTTGTACAACAACACCATGATTTGTACAAATAGTGACGCTATGGGTCATAATTGTCCAACAATGCTTTGGGGGACGGCGATACGTAATGCCTCGATGTCATGGTTTTGTACTCCTAGCTCTAGTTAGGCGTATAGGGGGACGGCGATACGTAAAGCCCCCCATGCGTCAGGTTTTTTAGAGACAGTTTCAGAAACATATATTTCAGAATTAGTTTTCAGAGACAGATTTTCAGAAGAGAGAGTTTCACAGAGAAAGGTTTTTCTAGAAATAAAGTTTATAAGAAACTTTCAGAAAAGCAGATTTTAAAAAAAGTTTTCCAAAAAGAAAGAATGTTATTTTCAGTTAACGAAAGAGATTTCAGAAAGGATAATTTGAGATGAATTGGGTTTTAGAACCATGTATTTTCAAAGGCATTTTAATACCTTTTTTTTTAAACTGTCCACTCACTTAGATCGTTCAAACGATCTAACCCCCCATCCCACTCCCAGTTTCTCTGTTTTGCAGGTATTCTTGAAGGACGAGCTCGAGAGGATGGATACTGATGACAATCACTAGAGGGTTTGGTCCACCAGGTCATGTCAGAGAGAGAGAAAGTCCAATTAGAATCAAAGAGAAGTCATCTATCAGTCATTGATATTGCGTCAGTCGTTGTATAAGGTTAAAATGTATATCTATAAAGTTATGAAAGCAAGTGTTATTGAGTATACAGTTGTTAATGTTGAACTTGCAAATGATGTTTTCAAGTTTGGGCAACGATCCCATACATAAGATTTTGGAATGAGAAAAAGTATCATTGTGGTTCTTAGTTAGAAAGTTAGTGGCTCAGGGGATAGTACGCCCTATTCCCTGCCGGTAGCATCTCCCGGATCGGGGATGTTACATATTTTCATTTTATAATTTAATAGATTTCTTATTAATAAATTTATTAATTTAATTATAATTTAATAGTGAGTCACCATGTGGCACGATAGAGATACTTAAAAATTAATATATATATATATATATTGGAAACCATCCGAATTAAAGCGAAACAGATAAAACCCTAACTATCAGAGGCTCTTAAAAAAACACATCATCTAAAATCGAACTCACACGTATCAATTTTAAATTCTCCATCATTAGACCACCTTTCTTTGGACAGATATATAGATTATTGTAGCGTAAAAAGCAAAAAGCAGATAAACATGGGAAGTGTAGCGTAAAAAGCAAAAAGCATTTTCGTGGATGTATCATTACTCTATTATTATTATAGTAAAATGGTTTACACATTGCTTGTTGCTACATGCGTTTGAGTTTTTGTGTATACCCTTTTAGCTGGAATCGTGTATTTTTATTTTTATCTTAATCTTGTTGAGGGAAAAAATGTCTTAAGATGGATTTTGCAGGATTCATGGTAGTTAAAGGAGAGAGAGACAGGGAGGGAACCTTTTTGTATCCACTGATTCCTGTTTGGTGACTACGCGTTTATTGGAATTGGAAGCTCTATCTGATTGGTGATCCAACGGATTCTATTTGTTCTGCAGATTCTTTACTTGTTTTTAGTGAGTCTCATAAACTCAATTTCTCTCTTAAACCACTTTAAGGATTATCAAAGCTGGAAGTTTTAATTTCTGTTACTTGAGTATTGATGGAAGGATGTTGGAAATGGTTTCGATAGAATTATGGGGTGTGATGTGATTGACTTGTCTATTAATTTTAGGCCTCTGGTAGTCATATTATATGGGAATATCTGGGAATGAAGTATTGGTCACTCAGGACTGCTTTAGTGTTGGATGGCTTTTAATTCTTAATTGATTTAGTCATTTGGAATGGATTGAGATAGACATGCAATGTCTATTGATGCATTTGATAGAAGAAAGCTTTATGTATGGTATTTCTTCCAAGCTGATCATTGGTCTTTGACACTTCTTTCCCATGTAACAAAAAGATTAATGATTGAGCTCCAAGGCATGTTATATATTGAAGGATGTTTTGCAATCTCACCTCTGGTTGTGCCTGTTTTTTCAATTTATTTACTATTTGTTCTTCATCTACATGGAATACCACTGCATGCCTTGGTTTTTACTATTTTAGGACTTTAGATTTATATTTCCAATGACAACACTTTATGTCTGTTTTTTTTACTTTCCAATGGTTCCAAATATGGCCTCCCCCAAATTTTTTTTCACTTTGCAATGGTTCCAGATATGGTCTCCTCTGAATTCATCTCATTCATAATGTATTCTCGTTTAACTGTTATTGTGTATGAACTTTAAAAAATCCATGACATTGTATGTATATTTTCTTGAAGTTGTTTAGAGCACATTGGCATTTCTTTATCCTTTTTTTTTGGGTGCCTAATTGGGTGACTTGATGGCAGGGAGAAGTTTACCTTCTTGCTAAATATGAAGGGATCCAGCTATAGAGGGCATTATCATGGGATACATGGGGATGATAGAATTTGGGATGACCCTCGATATTCAGCAGTAATTAATTAATTTTTTTCATTTATACTTTCTCCTAATTCCATAATTTTTAATGTAGCATTTCCTTTGATTGTTTCTAGAATGAGGAAATTTTTGTTTTACTTGTTTTGCGTGTGCTTTCAAATCTAATACTCGTGCATACACTATATTCAGGCATTTTTCTACCAAGCTTTTGCTGCACTAAACTCTATCTGGAAAAACTTGGATGCAGGATGATGACTCATCAGGTTTTGACAAAGAAGAAATTGATCATGCTGTTGCACTCTCCCTTTCTGAAATAGACCAGCAAGGCAAAGAAGTGATTGGTAAGGTTCCCTACTTGTAAGCACTTATCATTTTGTATTTTTTTTTGTGATTGAGAACTGGGAAGTTGATGCTTATCAATCATGACTGATTGTTCAGTGTGTGAAGAGATTGATCATGCTGTTGCACTCTCCCTTTCTGAAATAGACCAGAAAGGCAAAAAGGCGATTGGTAAGGTTCCCTACCTGTAAGCACTTATCATTTTGTATTTTTTGTGATTGAAAACTGGGAACTTGACGCTTAGCGATCATGATTGATTTTTCAGTGTGTGAAGAAATTGATCATGCTATTGCACTCTCCCTTTCTGAAATAGGCCAGAAAGGCAAAAAGGCGATTGGTAAGGTTCCCTACCTGTAAGCACTTGTCATTTTGTATTTTTTGTGATTGAGAACGAAGAAGTTGATGCTTATCAATCATGACTGATTGTTCAGTGTGTGAAGAAATTGATCATGCTGTTGCACTCTCCCTTTCTGAAATAGACCAGAAAAGCAAAAAAGTGATTGGTAAGGTTCCCTACCTGTAAGCACTTATCATTTTGTATTTTTTGTTATTGAGAACTGGGAGGTTGACGCTTATCAATCATGACTGATTGTTCAGTGTGTAATGTACTTCAAGATGACATATCAAAAGGATACATAATGAAAAGTAATAGAATGCTGTTAGTACTGCTTCCTATGTGTCCTGATAATTGATTGTATTTTTGTTAAATCTTCAACATTTATCATAAATTCTCTTCATCCCCATTGATCAGATTTTGCTCCATAAGTTATCGGAAAGAACATAATTTACGCTTCTGTCCTTGTTCTGGATTTTTATTCTCTGCCTAATTAACTGTCTAAATTATGAACTTGTGCTTTTGACTCTAGAAACATCTGGCTGAGTTTTGAATTAAATCTTCATTATGATGTTCTTCTTTTTTATTTGAGTTTGAGTTGAGTAGAGGAAGATTTTTATTTATTTTTTTTAAAAAAGCCTCTCTTTTCAGACTATTGTTCGTCTCAAATTTTATTTCAAATTTCTGAATAAACAATGCATCTAGTGTTCTTTTTTCTGAATCTTTTGAAAATTTTCGGTTGTCAAGGCTGTCTAGGATGCCGCCTATACACTTCCTAGGCGCTAGGTGCGCTTGACCGCCATGATTTTGCAAAAAAGGTGACCTAGCTTGATGTCGACATAAAAGTCTAGATGTAGGGAAAATGGTAATTTGTAATGGCGCAGGACCACAAGAAATGGAGTGGTCGATCATTTCTGATAAGGAACAACTTGTGTGTGTTTCGATTTGCGGCTGCCGGAGGTGGCATGTTTAGCTCATGCACCGGTAGCCACTATCGATGGATGCTGGAAACTATAAAACACTAACTCTAATTGATCCCAAATTTCCAAACCATAAACCTAATTGATCTCAATTTGCTAAACGCTAACCCTAATTAATATCAAATTGCCATCAACTAACCCAAATTGACCTTGATTTACCAAATCCTATCCCTAAATCTAATTGGACCCAAATTTTTGAACCTAATTAAAAAATTTTGAATAAAAAATATAACCGTCTAGTGCCAGCTACCCAGTCAGTCGAGGCGCTAGCGCTCCCCCATCGTACACCTAGCGTTTTTCAGAATCATGGTAAAAATATTGTGAAGTGGGCGACGAGGAAGAATTTGATGTCGTTGGCTTAACTGTAAAAGAGAATGGACTTGCTGTAACGTTATTTGTAATTGAACATGCATTACGCATAACATCGACTTAAGCATTAATTTCAATTTGATTCAGACTTTTCAAATTGCATATTTCCATTCCACTTAGTCTCACTATCGTTTTATGTATTAGAAAGTGAATCTGACTCAAAGTGTACAATGTATTAAATCTGATGACTCAAACGAAGATGAACACGATGAAGATGAAAGACGTGCTATGGCTCAACAAGAGCATGATGAACGACAAACTAAAGCTCAACAATTGGAAGATGAACGGAGAGCTAGAGCTAAACTAGAGGAAGATGAACAACTTGCCAAGGCTATCCTAGAAAGTTTGAGAGTGGAGGCTCCTCCTCGATATGATAATACAAATATATTTCAACCTTTCCCGGTCTTCTTTCCATCTGGTTATAGGTAAATGTCGCCATCTACAATCTGTATTTCAGTTATCTAACTACAGTGTATAACAATTGCTTTGATTTTAGCTTCAAGTGAAATATGTTTTAAAATGATTTAGGGTTAGGCTAGTGCATCAACTAAATTTTATGCTACAAAACACCTTAAGCATAGATGCTATTGACATATTTATTAATTTTGCTGTATTTACCTTCTTGTAGGCTAATAAATTCACTTTACTAGGTAACAGTCACCTGACTCCAAGTACAAAGTCATTTCCGTCTATGTATTCAATATTTTTAAGATACTCCATAGCGTTAACAATTTAAATCCAAAAAGATACAAATTTTGGTTCGACTATTTTCTCGTATATTTTCTAGTAGTTTGATGATCATACCTTAAAGCTTAAGTAGTGGGAGGCTTTTGTGAAAGATCGAGCTTAAAAGAATTGGAATATCAAACCTTTTGAGGTTGGAATTGCAGTAAAAAAATCCAACTTCTAATCTTATTTTTTTTTGACTTCTCTGCAAAGTGGGCGTTAGGAAATTAAGAAATTAGTCATAATGTGATATAATTTCATGTTGTCATGATTGGTCATGTAGAGGAGGAATAAATTTGACGAGGATTGATGCAACTTGACATCAATGCAAGTTTTGTGCCAGTCCACTTTAGCACATTCCTTGGTTGAGCTTTATATCAAAAGCAACCCAAAAATGAAGAGGTACACATCTCCGTTAATATCGTCTTTGGGGATATTCACTAATTAAATCTGTATCATCGTATAGATGCTTGGTTGGATTGTGTGCCTCATATTGAAAGAACATCTAACTCTGTCAAACGGGCATATGATAAACAGAAACACATATTCAGTTTGAGCATTTTTATTTCAAGGACAGCGAGCCTCAGAAATTTTTTTCCTTGGTTAATACAGTTTATGAGTTATGACAACTGGGAAAAGACTATATCCTTATGTAATATCATAAACTTGAATAGATAACTGGCATTTGCCATTCTATTTTGAAAATTATTTATCTTAAATTTTATCTGAAATTATTTTTACTTCTAAGATACTTTACAAATCTTGACCTGCTTGTTAAAAACATATTGCTCATAGGATCTGTGCTGGTTGCAATACCAAGATTGGTCATGGGCAGTATTTGAGTCACATGGGGGCTATTTGGCATCCTGAATGTTTCTGTTGCCATGCTTGCAATCTACCAATTACAGATGTTGAGGTACTTCTTTTTTCTTTTTCTTTTTCCTCTTCTTTGGTGGTGTTTCGAGTTAGTTAACATGTTCTCAAGTTCTTGTAAAATTTTGCTTAGTATTGGTGGGTTTGCAAGTATCAAGTGAATGTTGCATTCGGCCAAATTTTCATATTTCCTTTCTGTGATAGTTTTCATTGCCTAGAGATCGTCCTTACCACAAATACTGCTATAAGGAGAAGCATCACCCAAAATGCTACGTCTGCCACAATTTTGTAAGTGTTAATTTTCTTTTGTCAGTGCAATGCTAACTTGCTTTTTCCCTTTCCTATTCAAGCTAAAGTTAGTTCTTTGATCCTGAAAGATAGATTTTAAGAAATTTTGAAACCATAATTTAAGCGGCTATTAGCAACTTTGCATCACAGTAAATTGCTCAAAATTGACTTTCTCCAGTATGTGTCAGAAAGTTTAGTAAGTTCATTCTAAAAAATCAAAACAAGGTGCATTTGTTGGTGATTGCTTTTTGGTGTATGGTAACCTTGTAAGGTCATTTGACTTTGGATGATTCATTATGAGGGCATATATGTGTCCTGGTATGTATGTGATTCTTCTGATGTGCACAATTCCAAGGTTTTATTATGCACATCTCTTCTTGTCTTCAATCTCAGATAATGTTATTTATTTATAAAGGACCTAAAAATCCTGTTATACTTTCATTTCCCTGAAAGTCCTCTCATCTGTTCTGCTTTTACAGATCCCTACAAATTCAGCTGGCCTTACTGAGTATAAGGCACATCCATTCTGGCTTCAAAAGTACTGTCCCTCACATGAGAGTGATGGGACTCCTCGTTGTTGCAGTTGTGAAAGAATGGAGGTCAGTTTTGAATGAAAAATATCATTCCTTCTACAAAGTTATAGAAAAACCTACTCCCGCATGTAGGAACACTGTATGTTATACTGTGACAGGATAAATCTATGGATACTTTGTTAAATAGTGCGATAGCTCATGAAAGCCTTTAATTGAATCTGTGCAGCAAAGAGATACATCAAAATATCTATCACTTGATGATGGTCGGAAGCTGTGCCTGGAGTGTCTAGACTCTGCAATCATGGATACACATGAATGCCAACCCCTTTACCTTGAAATACAAGAATTTTATGAAGGTTTAGATATGAAAGTGGAACAGCAAGTTCCTTTGCTCTTGGTTGAGAGACCAGCATTAAATGAGGCCATGGAGGGAGAAAAGAATGTAAGGCTAATGCATAGAAAAATGTATGAGGAATGTGCATTCTCTTCTTGCTCTTTTTTTTTTTTTTTTTTAAACTGGTTTTTTAATTAAATTTGTTTAGGGTCATCACCACTTACCTGAGACCAGAGGGCTGTGTTTGTCAGAAGAGCAGACTGTTACCAATGTAAGAAAGAAACTTTTTACTTTTATATCCCCAAGTCATATAAATAAATATATTTGTTAAATGAATTGGAACTCTATATTATTTTTTTCCAAATTATCAGGTTCGAAGGAGGCCGAGAATTGGGGCAGGCTACCATCTGATAGACACTATAACAGAGCCTTATAGGCTAATTCGTCGATGTGAAGTGACAGCAATTCTCATTCTGTATGGCCTACCCAGGTATTGTCTGTTTCTATACCTATTTGGAGTAATAACTGATAATACCTGCTCAAGAATTCCAATGTTTATAACCTGAGACTTTTTTCACACAGGTTGTTGACGGGATCAATCTTGGCTCAT
Source organism: Zanthoxylum bungeanum (assembly GCA_019454045.1). NCBI lineage: Eukaryota > Viridiplantae > Streptophyta > Magnoliopsida > Sapindales > Rutaceae > Zanthoxylum > Zanthoxylum bungeanum. Next base: position 201,745 of record SKCR01033661.1, on the reverse strand, counting down.
GAGATGATGCACGCATGGCTTCGTCTGAAAGGTTTTTTTTGTTTTTTTTTTTTGTCTCAAGTTATTATACTTTCCATTGTGGCTAGGAATTTCTAATGGGAGTATTTGACAGGTTATCCCAATTTGGGGTCAATAGTGGAAGAAGGTATATGCCAGGTTTTGGCTCATACGTGGTTGGAATCTGATATTTATGCTGGGTTGGGAAGTGATGTTGCTTCATCTTCCTCCTCCTCGCCTGTGTCATCTAAGAAGGGTAAACATTCTGACTTCGAGAAGGACTTTGGTAAATTTCTTAAACACCTGATCGAGTCAGATACATCACCATCCTATGGAGATGGATTCAGGGAAGGTAATAAGGCAGTGAAAAAATATGGCCTCAGAAGGACTCTAGACCACATTCTAATGACTGGAAGCTTTCCTTGCTGATTCAGAGTGATTAAACTTTGGTCTTTGCCAACTTGATTGTCAAATACCTAAGTCCTACTCTTATGTATAGATTTATAGGATATTATAGCATATTTCTATTTTTCCCCCCTCTCAACTGACCCAATATAGCTTATTATAGCTTGTATTCAGTTACTTTTTTTTTTTTTTTTTTTTTTTTTTTTTTAAATAAGAAACTTAATATACAAAATGAGTGTGTATGTTAATGACATCTTTTTATTGTTCTGTGAAGAGTGAGTAGTTTCCGCAATAATGTGCAAACAGGCTTGAATAATCGGCATTCATCATAAATGCAAAATAATACTGGCATTCCTTTTGCTGCATGCGGTGTGTCACGGACCAACTTTTTCCTTAACGGAAAAAGGGCTCGTGCGGCACTTACCACGGTCCCGTCCCGTGTAAGTCAGCCTATCTCCAGCCTCCTCTCCCAAATTCTCATTGTTGGGGAGGGAACAGACCCGTAATTTTATTGATTTATGAAAGCTCACAAGCTATCTCAATGCATACTCTAGCGGGCCCGTTCAACACCGGGACCCGGCACTCGAATAGCACAACCGGATATAAAATATGGCATTTTCCCGCCAACTCAATCTCGACAATCCATCATTGTCCCAACGTTGTCTAAGGGCGAGAGGGTTCACGGCTAAAGCCCCAAGACCACCGAAGCCCCCTGGGCCCTTCCCAAGGTTCACCTAGGCTTCCCCCCTAAGGAGGTTTTAAAGACATTGCACATGTCTCACCAGTATACACAACTAGCGCTTGAGTTGTCACACCCCCCTCTAAAATCTATCTTAAGAGGAGTTTTCAGGAACTCTTCCGGGCATTCAGTAAGCCACCATATAAGCGACTTTGGGTTAAAATCTCGTCCCTAAACGAGCTCGTCTTGATGAGTTTCCACAACACCCCCACTTTAGCGGAAAAGACCCAAAAGTGGGCACACTGCCAAAATCTCCTGGCAAATCTCGAAATCCAACTCTGGGGCTGATATTTTCCCAGTACAAGTGACCATAAGATTCACTTTGGAACTTTGTCCCACTCGATTCGACACCCCGGGTCGTTAGCTCCTTCACAATGCACCAATTAGGCTAACGACTAGCGGCAAGCTAGCATATCTCAAAATCTCCCGCCAAACTTCAGAACGGGACCCCACGGGTGAGAACTTCCCAGTACATCCACCCCTAAGAGTTACTTAGGGCTTGGAGCAAGCTCAATCCGGCATTCCGGAATATAGGCTCTTTCACAACGCTGCACAACTAGGCCAGTTCCTAGCGGCAAGCGAGCACGTTTCTAAATCTCCAGGCAAACTTCCGAATAAGGCTTCACGGATGGAAACTCACCAGTACAAGGGTACATGAAGGGTACATATAACCCTTAACGACCTTAAACCGATGTCCCGAAACATGAGCTCCTTTGTAAAGTGACTGCACGTCCTAGTCTGATCCTAGGACCGTGACACTCTCCCCCACTTCATTCATCGTCGTCCTCGACGATGGCATCACTTGAGGATTAAGATTGTAACATCCTCCCCCACTTCATCCATTGTCGTCCGCGACGATGGCACGACTTGAGGGTTAGGATTGTAACATCCTCCCCCACTTCATCCATCGTCGTCCTCAACGATGGCTCAAGTTGTATCTGTCACAAATCTCTTTCGATCCTGGGACCTGTGGGTTATGGGCTCACAAGGAAGACATTGAAACCACATTCATATGTCAATGAATGGAATCACATGTCTATGTTAGCCATATTATCCAATGCTATATCGAAATGGGCACACAATATCCAAACACAACAACATCATATACGCTTTTCGTACATAAGTCTTGGTTTCTGATATAATGGCTCAACTTCGGCACTAGGCACAGGTTTACCATTTTTGACGAAATCTCCAACTTCTGTAACTTACCACAATATGGGTTTGAAATTATCTCCATACATGCTTGGGAACTCTTTTATTCTCGTACATGTTAGGATTATCAATTCCACACATTGTTCACATCTTCTTGGAATCCCCATCGTAACGCACACAGTGAAGACATTGCAATGTCATTTATCTCAACGAATGAAATTACATGTCCACGTTTGTAACATCATGCAACTTTATAAAGAATTGGGCACATAATATCTAAACACAAAACGTCATATACACTCCCGTACATGAGTCTTTGTTTTGACATAATGGCTCAACTCTGTCACTAGGCACAAGTTCCCGCACATGGTTGGATTATCAACCCAACACACAATTCGTACAGCTTCTAAGAATCCCCATCATTACATGTGGAACAACTCCACACACGTGATTGTGTATTTGTTTTCGTTTCCAGTCTCAGTCACAACTCCATACAAACTCTCGTGCATGAGTGTTTCTGATTTCGGTCACTACTTTCTACACGCTCTTGTGTGCGAGTTTTCAATTCCGATTCAGTAACTTCTTACAAAAAGCTCCATACACTTAAACGTGAATGAGTTTTGATAAAAACAAAGGGTTTTTGTTCATTTTGATTATGAATAGATCGGTTGTTCACTTCACCCTGGCCCCCTGCCTACCTGTTATTCAAGGCGCTCGGCGTAGCACATCGGGTTTCCCGAAGATGAACACACACCCGATCCACAATTAGCTTATGGTGGAGCTAATTTCCCACTAGTCCCCTCTTGGACACACGTAGTTTCTCTCATATCACTAGCAACTATCTCGTTCTCACACATAATTCTGGGTCACTTGCTCTCTCATGAGCTTCTCAATTGTCTCGATACTCAACTGTCGCAGATAGAATTGTTTCCAACTTCTATCATTCCCACGACCACTCTTGGTCTTCTTACCTTAGTACTCTTAGGCACCGAGCCAACTCGTACTATTTTCTTGGGTGTTTCCCACCCCACTTTTGGCACTCTAGCCAATTCTACGCTGACTCACAAGGTCATATCACGAAACTTTATTCGACACTAGATCACTTCCTCGAAGCAATCATCGTTCTCAAACTCACTCCAAAGCCAAAGCCACATATCTGGCCTATCACCCGTGTAACTCGTACATACACTCTCATTTCGACTACTCGTAGTCGCATTATGTCACATGCATTCTCCAAAATGCAAGCACCTCGGCCCTTCCGGGACCACACTCACATCTCTCGCAATTGCAATTTTCATGCAACCCTTGTACAACTCATTGCACCTCCAACTCGTAAGGCACTCTACCTTTACGAGCAACTCGTTATGTTACCAAGATAATTCAACCTTGGTCTCCCACACAATCGTTACATAACCAACACAATGGTTATCACATTCCATAAGGATCTTTGGAGATACCTGACTCATTTCAGGCTCACTCCCCCACTTTTACTTTGGCCTATCTCAAGCCATCACTCTTTCATTGGCATCCCCACTCACGGGAATCCACACAACTTGTTACTCGTAGCCCTGAGTTGAGGGCATTCCCTCTATAGAGAATCCACACAACTCGCTACTCGTAGCTTTAAGCTAATGGCATTCCTAATCACAGGAATCCAAACAACTCATTTCTCATAGTCTTACGAAGGCTTTACTCGATAAAACCTTTCCAAAATACTTACACAAACCATCGGGTTCACACTCGGTCCTTGACATTGCCTCACACAAGAGGACTACACATCTCGACTCTCTATCACATCCTGGCACTCAACTGCCATGGGAAAAGGGTCTCACGTCCTCTTTTGGACCCCACAAAACTTCAACCAACCCCACATCGGGTTCTCATGAACGCATATACTCTTGCCAATATCCCATCGGCACTCCTGTGATGTTTCTTATACATCCCAAATATGTCTGACACCTTCACGGTGTATAGACCATTTGTTTGTCTCGCGTAGACAAGTTTTACCTCCATTTCGGGTCTCTCCCGAACATTTTGGCTTCACCCGAGCCAACCTCGTATACAACTAGCACTTCTCAAGTGTTCTCATATCGTCTCACATCAATCCATCTCAATTGGGGATTTACACTTCTCTACGTGCATCAACACGCACTCTCCCGGCCTCCTCTCGAGCCGTTTCTCTACCGAGGCTTCACACTAGCCTTATGATGTTCACAACATCTCTATAACATCTACTTACATCCGTAGACATTTCACTTGCCCAACCTAGGGCTCTGATACCAACTGTCACGGGCCAACTTTTTCCTTAACGGAAAAAGGGCTCGTGCGGCACTTACCACGGTCCCGTCCCGTGTAAGTCAGCCTATCTCCAGCCTCCTCTCCCAAATTCTCATTGTTGGGGAGGGAACAGACCCGTAATTTTATTGATTTATGAAAGCTCACAAGCTATCTCAATGCATACTCTAGCGGGCCCGTTCAACACTGGGACCCGGCACTCGAATAGCACAACCGGATATAAAATATGGCATTTTCCCGCCAACTCAATCTCGAAAATCCATCATTGTCCCAACGTTGTCTAAGGGCGAGAGGGTTCTGTTAGACATTATGACCCATAGCGTCACTGTTTTGTAAATGATATTGTATTATTGTACAAAATTAACTATGTGATAATGAAATTGCCTTTTGCCGTTTTGTAAATTATTTACTTTGATATATTAATGGAAAAAGTCCATATGATTAGTTCCGTATTGAGATGATATGAGACAGTATCAATATAAAAGGTTTAATCATTAAATATCCCTAGTCGGAGTATTATCGAGATCGGACATCGATAATGCGGAATAGACTAGTATTGCACTTGTGCGCGTTGTGATGGCACAACGGCATAGTTCTCATATATTTAAGTATTGGATACTTATGCAAGTGCGATAGGAGGTTGTGTTTTACCGATGGTACGGAAAACAGCTTCGCTCTGGATAGACCCCGCAGAATCCCATTGGTAGTATGTCTGCGTGTCTATGGGAGGCCGCATCAGGGTAGGTGTATATGGTCTTAACCTGAGACTTGCATCGCTAGTACTTGCGACAATCGGTAAACTTTGGTTTTGGTGGTTCGGGGCTTTAACCGGTTCTGTGTACACCTCTTCTGGGTTTATCGAGAATCGTAGTGTACTGGATGTGATGTCAAGATGGAAGTATCACTTCAGACATATGGAGATGATGATCACGCAGGATACAGAACTAGTACTCTATAAAAGGTTGCAACCGTCGGGACAATATGACCAGGTCAGGATTGTCCGATTTAAAGAGACTAGTTGTTTGATGTCCGATATATGTTTCGTACGGGGCAGACACATTTCCAGCCCCAGGCCTAACATGTGATCGTCCGATACTGGATCGATGTACGCGATACTACGGTATACTACGCTTGATAAAGATCTAATATTCCAATAAGAATATTTCTGGAGAATTGGGTAGGCATGGTGCTTTGCTAGAAGCCAACCTTGTCTTGTAAATCGGTAAAAACGTAGTACGAGGTACGTACGTGTTCGGATTATCCGACGACCGTATTTACTGCCAACATATCCGGAGATCTCTTGGGTCGCTTCCTGAAGATTCACCTATGATGTTTGATTCGGACTTTATTAATCTTGGATTAATTGCGGAGAAACTTTATCTTGGATAAAATGCCTAATTAGGAGAGAGAACGATTAATTTGGAATTAATCGATAAAATAATATATTCGATATATTAAACGAAATTAGATTTCGACGCGGAATTAAAATCGGATTTTAATTCGGGCAAACGAATTAATTTAGAATTAATTCGTTAGCGATGTGAATAGTAATTTCGCTAGGCATAATTATTTAATTTACGTCGCGACAGAAATTCGTTAATTCGGAATTAGCGAAACCGAGCCCGAAAGTATTTGCAGACACATTCGTATTTTGAAACGAGTGGGACCCGCAAATCACATCGCGAAGTCCCATCACTTGACACGACTAGTTGATGGATGTAACAAGTCACCTTTATTGAGTGACACATTGTCACTATTCACGATGTAAGTGGGTGAGGCCATTTAATGGCTTTTTAGAGGGAAAAACTTTTCACCTTTTTGGAAGCATATTTACCAAATATTTTGGTAATTATTATCACACTTCTCACGGTTTTTTGAAAACAAGAAAGAGAAAAGCAAAGGCATACCAAAAGCCTTCTCTCCCTTTTCTTCTTGCTCACGCCGTGAGCTTTTTTTGGCAAGAAAAAATTGTTTTTTCATTCTCTCCATTTGCTAGCACAATGAAGGATCAAAGGAGGTGATAGGGAAACAACCTTGGAGCTTGGAATACTAAAAGACTTAAAGCTTCTTCTTCATTTCTTCTTGGCCGAAAGTTTCCTCCTTGAAGACTCAAGGATTTTCTTCATCATTTTTCGTCACAAGCTTTGTAAGTATGATTCCGCCATGCTTCAAGCTTTGCATGTATAAATCGTGTGTTTCATTGGCTTATACTTTCTTTGGGACTAATAATAGAAACCAACAATGGTATCATGGAGCCATGTTTAAGCATGAAATACATTAGGGTTATTTTGGGTAAAATTGATTGAAGCATGTTCTTGTGAAATTTGATGATTAAGTATGCTTATATGTATGTAATATGATGTTATACATGATCAATTTTGAGAAAAATGCATTGGATGATTTTTCCCCAAAATTGTTGCTTTGGCCGAATATGGAGTTTTGGGTAAAATTGATTGAAGCATGTTCTTGTGAAATTTGATGATTAAGTATGCTTATATGTATGTAATATGATGTTATACATGATCAATTTTGAGAAAAATGCATTGGATGATTTTTCCCCAAAATTGTTGCTTTGGCCGAATGTGGAAGTCCTTGCACTGGATTGGAATTTTTTGTGTACAAGTTCATTAGATGACTTAAAACATATACGGGATGTAGATTAGTGATTCAATCGGATTGAAAAACAAATCGAACCAAAAAAAATCCCTCTTGGCCGAATGCAATATGACATGTTAAAGGACTTGATTTTTTGTTCAAATAAATGTTGGACATGTGTTTTGAACAAGTGATGATTAATAAATTAAATTGGTGTTTTGGAAATATTTGGTTTAATGAATTAATCATGGATTTACACTTTAATTAATTGAATTTTAAAATTTGGAATATTAAAATTTAATTAATGGGCTTAATTGTAAAATTGGGCTTGTATTATTATATTTGGGCATAATGGGCTTGGTTGGGCCAAGTAGATTTGGGCCAAAAGGATTGGATCCAATTTGGGCTTAAATCACTCCATTAAGTCCAAATATAGTAAAATGGGCTTTAATGTTTAATTGGGCCTTATGGGCTTGAAATTGATTTTATGGCATTTAAGGGTGATTCCTTATTTGGGCTTGGTAATTGGGTTTGACCCACATTGACCAAAGCCCAAGCCTTAATAAATCAATTGAAAGCCCATCGGACTTTAATTAAACAAACATTGGATGTTAGTTGGGCTTGGAGACCCAATTAGATTAGATTTAGAATCTAAGTCTTTAAAAGCACATTAAAAGTGTAAACATTTAATTTGGAATTAAATAAATTGAATTAGTATTGAATACGACTTAAATTGGATTTAACGAGTAGTTCGATATAATTCATGAATTCGTACCTTATGTACTTATTCTCAAACGAGTTGGACTCGCGCAAAATCAAACCGTTGTTTGAACATTGGATGATCACTTAAACAAAGACTAATTTATTGGATTAGATTGGTTGTATAGCATGTCTTGATTGAATATATATGTATGTGATGAATGAATAGTGTATATCGGATGGATATTAGAAGGGAAAGGGTAATTTTAGAAATTATTGTAAATTTAGAATTTATAAATTGGACCTGCGTGTCCAGCCTTATCTCTTTTATCTCTTTGTATTCTCTTCTCACCTAATTCCCCTCAATGTAAATGAGGTTTCTCTTATTGTATTATGTAATTGGGTAGAAGTAGAATAGTGCTAGCGGGGAGAGGAAAGGGAGTGATTTGTTCTAGGAACAAGTTGTTTTATATATCCATCCGTATATCACTATTAATTTACTTTACGCGCTTTATGATGTTTTAGAAGCATGCTTAAGGGTGTATGATGATGAGACCTAACAAAGATAATAAATTGGTTGCCAATTACGCAAAAATCCCTCAATCTATATTAAGCGATTATCCTTCCGTTGAATGATTCTTGTTCAAGATCCAAAATTGGCATTGGTTTGTTGGCCAAAGTCAAGACCTTTGTCAATTGAGGATGTACTTGAATCATGAGAGTTTTGTTCCACATCGGTGTCTTGTCCAAGTTGTGATTTGTTGGCCAAAGTCAAGATCACTTCTTGTCCAACGACATTGATTACGAAACTTTCCTTGTCAATGGGTCCCGCTTAACTGGAATCATTAGGTTTGTTGTGCCAAAGCCAAGGCCTAGATGATTCGGAGGATATGGTTAGGAAAATGTATTAGATACATTGGCATAAGTAATGTACATATGTTTTGGACTTGGATGTCCACCTAACCGGATCTAGGAATTGGATGGGATCCAATTGATCTTTGAGATCTACCTAGTTAAATAGCATACAGCTTGTTGGCCAAAGTCAAGGTTGTGTGTTATTTAACGGGATCCTAGCCCACTAGGAAATAGGATTTCCCGAGTTCTCAACAGAGGGTTAGAGACTTGACGAAAATAGTGGGAGGCTAGTATTGAATTTGCAATTTCATTCAGATACTTAGCCTTACGCGTCTTTCAAAATTATTTCGTCTATTTATTAAAATTAGTTGGACTAATACATTGTTATTTTTTCTTATAACAGTTTGACTGTACCCATTTTATCGTTAACTAGATAGTTGGACTATCGTAGTTGAGATGGCAAGCAAGGGAAATGTCCGAGACATCATCATGGGTGACAATGTCTTTAAGGGCACAAACTTCGCTGATTGGGAAATGAACCTAAGGATAGTCCTTGGGGCTGAGAGGATGCTGTACACTATACAGATACCTCTCCTGCCTAAGCCCACTGACCCACTTGAGCTGGAGTTATGGAAAACTCACAGCGATGATTGTGACACAGCTCAGGCTATTATGTTAGCTTCAATGACTCAGCACTTTCGTCGCCAGAATAGGGACTTGGATCCTTATAACATGATGGCTAGACTGCGAGATCTCCACCGCTCCAACAAGCGGATGGAGAGGTACGAGTTGGTGAAGAAAATCTTCCGCGCCCGAATGACTGAAGGCGCATCAGTTGAGGCCCACGGGGCTCAAATGATCGCCGATATTGATGAGTTGGCCAATATGGGAATAGTCTTGGAGGCTGAGCTGACCGTAGATTTGATCTTACAGTCACTTCCTGATTCTTGGAAACAAATCATAATCAACTACAAGTTGATGGACACGGATGACTCTCTTGGAGAGCTGTTATCCATCTTGAAGGAGTCTGAAAAAGAACTCCATAAAGGGGGCAAGCGCGAGGCGTACTATGCATCGACCTCTCAGGGGCCAAGGGTTGGGCCCAAAGCAACTGGAGGGGTGAGGAAGAAGAAACATAAGAACAAGGGTAAAGGCAAGTTGACAAAAGCTTCTGGGAAGCCAAGGAACAAATCTCAAGATGTCTGCCTCAACTGCGGCAAGAAGGGTCACTGGAAACGTGACTGCCGAATGGGCAAGGGACACAGGGAGGATATCAAGGCAGGCAAGGCACTAGCCTCTGGTATGTTTGTTATTGAGATAAATATGACTACTCCTAGTTTTAAAAATTGGATTTTTGATTCTGGTTGTGCTGCTCATATTTGTACTGATTTGCAGGATCTGCAGAATAGCAGGATGCTGGCTTCAGGGGAGGTTGATCTACGAGTCGGAAACGGAACTCCAGTTGCTGTTTTGGCTGTAGGGACTTTTGTTTTGGAATTGCCCTCGGGGCATTTACTTAAACTTTTGAACTGTTATTATATACCTAGTTTGACTAGGAATATCATAACTGTATCTTTGTTAACCCAGCATGGGTACACTTTTGTATTTAGAAACACTGGGTGTTATTTATATAAAGATGATGCAGAAATTTGCACTGCCGTTGCAAATAATGGCCTTTATATTTTGAATATAAATTAATCTCCTAAACATAAAATAACAAACAAAAGGCTCAAAAGGAGTAATCTAAAAGATGAAGCTTACATGTGGCATTGTCGTCTAGGACACATCAACAAGACTCGCATATCCACACTTTCGAAGAGTGGGTACTTGGACGGATTTGATCCTAATTCATATGATGTCTGCGAATCTTGTCTTTTAGGCAAAATGCCTAAATCACCTTTTAGTGGTAAAGGTGAACGTGCCACAGAACTGTTAGCCCTCGTTCATAGCGACGTATGTGGGCCCATGTCTAGCCAGGCTAGAGGTGGATATCATTACTTCGTAACCTTTACGGATGATGCATCTCGTTATGGTTATGTGTATCTAATGAGACACAAGTCGGAAACTTTTGAGAAATTCAAAGAGTTTCGACACGAAGTAGAAAAACAAACAGGCAAGAGTATTAAGACATTGCGGTCGGACCGTGGTGGCGAATACTTAAGTTATGAGTTTCAAGATTACTTGAAAGAATATGGTATTCTTTCACAGTGGACTCCTCCTGGAACACCGCAATTAAACGGTGTGTCTGAACGAAGAAACCGTACCTTGTTAGACATGGTAAGGTCGATGATGAGTCGCACTGAGCTACCAATATCCTTCTGGGGATACGTATTAAACAGTGCAGTACTTATTTTGAATAAGGTTCCGTCAAAGTCTGTTGAACAGACTCCATATGAGATATGGACATGGAGGAAACCAGGTTTCTCTTTCCTGAAGATTTGGGGATGCTGGGCATATGTTAAACGTTTGGAAGGTACCAAACTAGAACCCAAATCAGATAAATGCCTTTTCGTGGGATATCCTAGGGAAACCAAAGGATATTACTTCTATCACCCACAAGAGAACAAAGTATTTGTTGCTCTACATGCATTTTTCCTTGAGAAGGAATTCCTAGATGCAGTGGTAAGTGGGAGGAAAGTGGAGCTCGATGAAAATCGTAGTGATACTGTTCCTGGCAATGAATCAACGACGGAACAGAAACAGACCATCCGGGATGAGTCTGTACCACAATCTTCATATACACAAGGACCGCGTAGGTCGGAGAGAGTCAGGACAGTACCTGAGAGGTATGGGTTCCTGATCTCGCCTCATGTAGATATTAATCTTATTGAGGATAATGAACCGGCTACGTATGAGGAAGCAATACAGAATATTGATTCCGCTTTATGGCAAGAAGCCATGAAGTCCGAGATGGATTCCATGTACGCCAACCAAGTTTGGACACTGGTTGATGCACCAGAAGGCGTAAAGCCTATTGGATGCAGATGGATCTTCAAGAAGAAGACCGACATGGATGGCAACGTGCAAACGTACAAAGCTAGGCTTGTAGCAAAGGGGTATCGTCAACAATATGGTATTGATTATGACGAAACTTTCTCACCCGTTGCCATGATTAAATCCATTCGGATAATGCTTGCAATAGCTGCATATTTCGATTACGAGATATGGCAGATGGACGTTAAAACCGCTTTCCTCAACGGAAACCTTTTGGAGGATGTTTATATGCAACAGCCTGACGGTTTTATCGTACCTAGACTTGCAAACAAGGTTTGTAAGTTAAATCGATCCATTTATGGATTGAAGCAAGCATCACGGTCATGGAATCAGCGTTTTGATGAGATCATAAAAGAATATGATTTCGTGCAAAACGCTGATGACCCTTGTGTATACAAGAAGGTTAGTGGGAGAGCACTTACATTTATTGTCCTTTATGTCGACGACGTATTGCTTATAGGCAATGACATTCCCATGCTAACGTCGGTGAAAGCTTGGCTTTCATTAAAATTCTCCATGAAAGATCTGGGAGAAGCAGCCTTTATTCTAGGAATAAAGATCTACCGGGATAGATCTAGAAAGCTGCTTGGACTCTCCCAGAGCACATATATTGACAAAGTGTTGAAGCGATTCAACATGGATCAATCCAAGAGGGGATTGATGCCAATGTCACGTGGTATCCTTCTGTCTAAAGACATGTGTCCTAAGACTAAAGAAGAGAGAGATAACATGAGTCGAATACCGTTCGCCTCGGCAGTCGGATCGATCATGTATGCCATGATATGTACGCGACCTGATGTGTCATATGCTTTGAGCATGTGCAGTCGCTATCAGGCCGATCCCGGTGAAGGTCACTGGATGGCAGTTAAGAATATCCTTAAGTATCTTAGACGAACTAAGGATGCTTTCTTAATTTATGGAGGTGGAGAACTTGAGGTGTCTGGGTACACCGATGCAAGTTTCCAAACCGACAAGGACGACTTCAAGTCGCAATCGGGGTACATTTTTTGTTTGAATAACGGAGCAGTGAGCTGGAAATCTTCCAAGCAAGATACTGTTGCCGATTCAATAACAGAAGCGGAGTATATCGCTGCGTCGGAAGCAGCAAAGGAGGCAGTTTGGATCCGAAAATTCCTAATCGGATTAGGAGTAGTTCCGTTAGCAGCTGAGCCCGTGCCATTGTATTGTGACAATAACGGGGCTATAGCACAAGCTAAGGAACCGAGGTCTCATCAACGATCCAAGCATGTTCTTCGGCGTTACCATCTGATTCGGGAGATTATACATCGTGGCGATGTAAAAGTCGAGAAGGTCGCATCGGATGACAACATTGCAGATCCGCTGACGAAAGCTGTTCTTCAGCATGTGTTTGAACGACATATACATAGTTCAGGAGGTATTAGATGCTTGAGTGACTGGCTATAGGCCAAGTGGGAGATTGTTAGACATTATGACCCATAGCGTCACTGTTTTGTAAATGATATTGTATTATTGTACAAAATTAACTATGTGATAATGAAATTGCCTTTTGCCGTTTTGTAAATTATTTACTTTGATATATTAATGGCAAAAGTCCATATGATTAGTTCCGTATTGAGATGATATGAGACAGTATCAATAAAAAAGGTTTAATCATTAAATATCCCTAGTCAGAGTATTATCGAGATCGGACATCGATAATGCGGAATAGACTAGTATTACACTTGTGCGCGTTGTGATGGCACAACGACATAGTTCTCATATATTTAAGTATTGGATACTTATGCAAGTGCGATAGGAGGTTTTGTTTTACCGATGGTACGGAAAACAGCTTCGCTCTGGATAGACCCCGCGGAATCCCATTGGTAGTATGTCTGCGTGTCTATGGGAGGCCGCATCAGGGTAGGTGTATATGGTCTTAACTTGAGACTTGCATCGCTAGTACTTGCGACAATCGGTAAACTTTGGTTTAGGTGGTTCGGGGCTTTAACCGGTTCTGTGTACACCTCTTCTGGGTTTATCGAGAATCGTAGTGTACTGGATGTGATGTCAAGATGGAAGTATCACTTCAGACATATGGAGATGATGATCACGCAGGATACAGAACTAGTACTCTATAAAAGGTTGCAACCGTCGGGACAATATGACCAGGTCAGGATTGTCCGATTTAAAGAGACTAGTTGTTTGATGTCCGATATATGTTTCGTACGGGGCAGACACATTTCCAGCCCCAGGCCTAACATGTGATCGTCCGATACTGGATCGATGTACGCGATACTACGGTATACTACGCTTGATAAAGATCTAATATTCCAATAAGAATATTTCTGGAGAATTGGGTAGGCATGGCGCTTTGCTAGAAGCCAACCTTGTCTTGTAAATCGGTAAAAACGTAGTACGAGGTACGTACGTGTTCGGATTATCCGACGACCGTATATATACTGCCAACATATCCGGAGATCTCTTGGGTCGCTTCCTGAAGATTCACCTATGATGTTTGATTCGGACTTTATTAATCTTGGATTAATTGCGGAGAAACTTTATCTTGGATAAAATGCCTAATTAGGAGAGAGAACGATTAATTTGGAATTAATCGATAAAATAATATATTCGATATATTAAACGAAATTAGATTTCGATGCGGAATTAAAATCGAATTTTAATTCGGGCAAACGAATTAATTTAGAATTAATTCGTTAGCGATGTGAATAGTAATTTCGCTAGGCATAATTATTTAATTTACGTCGCGACGGAAATTCGTTAATTCGGAATTAGCGAAACCGAGCCCGAAAGTGTTTGCCGACACATTCGTATTTTGAAACGAGTGGGACCCGCAAATCACATCGCGAAGTCTCATCACTTGACACGACTAGTTGATGGATGTAACAAGTCACCTTTATTGAGTGACACATTGTCACTATTCACGATGTAAGTGGGTGAGGCCATTTAATGGCTTTTTGGAGGGAAAAACTTTTCACCTTTTTGGAAGCATATTTACCAAATATTTTGGTAATTATTATCACACTTCTCACGGTTTTTTGAAAACAAGAAAGAGAAAAGCAAAGGCATACCAAAAGCCTTCTCTCCCTTTTCTTCTTGCTCACGCCGTGAGCTTCTTTTGGCAAGAAAAAATTGTTTTTTCATTCTCTCCATTTGCTAGCACAATGAAGGATCAAATGAGGTGATAGGGAAACAACCTTGGAGCTTGGAATACTAAAAGACTTAAAGCTTCTTCTTCATTTCTTCTTGGCCGAAAGTTTCCTCCTTGAAGACTCAAGGATTTTCTTCATCATTTTTCGTCACAAGCTTTGTAAGTATGATTCCGCCATGCTTCAAGCTTTGCATGTATAAATCGTGTGTTTCATTGGCTTATACTTTCTTTGGGACTAATAATAGAAACCAACAGGTTCACGGCTAAAGCCCCAAGACCACCGAAGCCCCCTGGGCCCTTCCCAAGGTTCACCTAGGCTTCCCCCCCTAAGGAGGTTTTAAAGACATTGCACATGTCTCACCAGTATACACAACTAGCGCTTGAGTGCTCACACCCCCCTCTAAAATCTATCTTAAGAGGAGTTTTCAGGAACTCTTCCGGGCATTCAGTAAGCCACCATATAAGCGACTTTGGGTTAAAATCTCGTCCCTAAACGAGCTCGTCTTGATGGGTTTCCACAACACCCCCACTTTAGCGGAAAAGACCCAAAAGTGGGCACACTGCCAAAATCTCCCGGCAAATCTCGAAATCCAACTCTGGGGCTGATATTTTCCCAGTACAAGTGACCATAAGATTCACTTTGGAACTTGGTCCCACTCGATTCGACACCCCGGGTCGTTAGCTCCTTCACAATGCACCAATTAGGCTAACGACTAGCGGCAAGCTAGCATATCTCAAAATCTCCCGCCAAACTTCAGAACGGGACCCCACGGGTGAGAACTTCCCAGTACATCCACCCCTAAGAGTTACTTAGGGCTTGGAGCAAGCTCAATCCGGCATTCCGGAATATAGGCTCTTTCATAACGCTGCACAACTAGGCCAGTTCCTAGCGGCAAGCGAGCACGTTTCTAAATCTCCAGGCAAACTTCCGAATAAGGCTTCACGGATGGAAACTCACCAGTACAAGGGTACATGAAGGGTACATATAACCCTTAACGACCTTAAACCGATGTCCCGAAACATGAGCTCCTTTGTAAAGTGACTGCACGTCCTAGTCTGATCCTAGGACCGTGACACGGTGCACAGGTCATTCGTGTCTCTGCACTTGAAGCAATTGGGCCATCAGATTATTTAGATTGGGGAATGTCTTTTGTATCCCTAATTTTTTTCATTATTAAGTCACTGATGTTCTAACAATAATTTTTATATATATAAAAGTTAAACATTTTTAAGTCTTGCTATCGTGTCAAGTGGCAGCTCAGTATTAAATATAATTAAATAATAATTTTTTTATAATAAGAATACATTAAATTGTAAAATTAAAATATATCTCTAGAATCGGTTTTATTATTAAAATATAAAATTAGAAACATATAATAAAATAAAAAATGTAATCTTCAATTAAATTAAGAAACATATTAATTTGATACGTGTCACCTAATTTCTACAATAATTTTTTATTATTAAATTATAAAATTAAAATATCTCTAAAATTAATTTTTTTTTTTTTAAATTTATAAATTTTGTTGATGGCGGTTTTTCACCCCGAGTAAGTTATAATCCCGAGGAAGGGTAAGCTGGGGATTGTAAAACAGGAGAATGAAGAGGGCCCAAAGAGGCTGGTCAGATGAGAGACCCGAGCCAATTGTACAACAGTCTTACCGAAGGCAATACCGGCCGATGAAGGTAGGAATACCAACCTGACTTGAAGAAATACTATATTAGGAATCATTTGAGAATTAATGGAGGCTGACCCGATGTGGGTTATACTTACCGACCCGACTCGATTGAGGAAAGTGGAAGAGGCGACCAAGCATCATTCACCTCGGCACGCTGATAAGTGGTAATTATATCACTATTTCCCACTCATTTGACCTAATATTTTGTATAGTTTCTTGAGTTTTGTGAATATTTTGATGTGTTTTGTGTTATTTTGTAGATAAATAAAGTTTCAGGACATTCTGGAGGTGATTTGGAGTCAAAACATTGAAAAAGGACACAAAAGGGCAAAATGGTAATTTGGCGTGTCACGACGTCTAACGTGCGCCGCTCCATGCTAACATACGCCGGGGACACGTGTCAAAATATGAGAAGTTTGACTTTGCTAACGTGCGCCGTGCCACGTGTTATCATCCTATGGTGCCGACAATCGCCATCGCCACATGTCGCCACGTGTCACCCCACGTGTCAGCCACGTCAGCAGAAGACAAGTCAACATTACCACATCATCGCCACGTCATCATCAACAATCACAGCGCGCCACATGTCACAATCCTACGGTGCAGACAATCACTATCGCCACATGTCGCCATGTCATTGCCACATCAACGCCACGTCAGCATAATGATTGAATTAATCATCCACATCGCCATGTCATCGGATATGCGTGACACGTGTCTACGTCGCGATGCAATAACAACTTGCGCGTAGCGACGCGGAGACCCTATCGAGGCCTATAAATTCAGCTCATTTTTCTGATTTCAGATGTACCTTCCTCTCTGAATTCTCTGATGTAAATAGGGAGTTTTATCTAGTTTTCCTTAAATTTCAGTTTTGTAATTAATTTTTAGTTACTTTCTGTAATAATAATTTACTTACTTTACTTTTTCAGTTTTTACTAATCAGCTATGAGGAGGTAACTTCCCACTGCTAGGGTGAAAGGTAAAACTTTTATTACTGCTATTTAGATTAACTCCCTTAATTATAATATATTCACTACTTAAAATTTGACTTAACAAGGATACCGCTATATTGGTCGGTTGGTAAACAATTATAAACTGGTTTTAAACCTGACTAAGCATAGATACCGCCTGGTTGGTCGGTTGGTAATTTACCGCCTATATGGCTGGTTTATGGACAAATAATGTTACCGCCTTAATGGCTGGTCGGACTTAATTTGACTTAATCAGGTTACCGCCTATATGGCTGGTTGGTAAAATCATCACAAGTTAATATATTATATTAAGGGAGATATCTAAAATAGTAGTAGTAAAAGTGGATCATTTAAACCTAGCATTTTATTTTATTGTAATTTTTCAGCATTTACTTTACCGCATTTAATTTTCAGTTTTTTACTTTATGTCTTTTATTTTACTAGCCCTAGTTATGTGTCGTAACTAAGTTAGTTATCTAGGGTTGTGATGAATTCTAATATCACTGGTTTATAGGGGGTTAGATTATGGTTTGGGTAATATAAAGGTTTATTTATTGAGCCTTACTCTTAATGCTTTCTGTTAACTGTCCATTAATAAGATTGATATGGTAAACTTAAAATGAAATTGGAAAAGGGATTTTAGGTTTAAGACCCTAGACTCAGTAGCCCACGATATTCCTTAAGGATAGATAACCCTTTAATAGATTTCCTTACAGGATAGGAATATATTTGTCGGACGGGGATAGCCATAATTGGAACTTAATCTTAATGAGTTCAGATAACTTAATTAACATATGAATATGATTAATTGGGTTACACTTGATATTTGTAATTGATCATCGGAAGAGACTTTTACATAATTTCGTTTCCAGGTTAATAAACCAATATATCACCCAACTGTAAGATAACCACTTCACCTTTAAATAATATTGGAAGGATTCACAACCCTGGATAATTCTTAGAAATTTGAATTTTCTTTAATCTACTTTCACGTCTTTTTATTTACTTATTTTCATTTTAAAGTCACAATTCCAATCAAACAATCAATTTGTTAGATACTTGTAATCATTTGGCCTCATAAAATTAATAGTATAGGTATTAAGTCCTCGTAGGATCGATACTTTTTATACTACTTGAACGATACGTGCGCTTGCGTTATACGCGTGTGAAACCACCGGTCAAGTTTTTGGCGCCGTCACAGGGGACTTATTTATCTTTCACTATTAGTTTTGAGGTTATATACCTTTAATTGTATCTAATTTCTTTTTACTTACTGTTTTTTTTTCTTGTCTTTCAAGTTCTCAGACACTACATGAGACAAACCAGAAGCTTTGAAATCCGACCGCTTGACCCAGAGATTGAAAGAACCATCAGACAATTGAGAATGGAAAGACGAGAAGGGCAAGAAGCAATCGTTAACATGGAACCTGAACCTTTGGAGGTTTCACCACCAATTCCCATTCGAGACAGAACTATTCCGGTGGTTGACGGACTCATTTCCTGTATTGTACTTCCTCCCTTACCAGTAAATACGAGTGACATCAAAACATGGATCCAGATGATTCAGCAGTCAGTTCAGTTTGGGGGGAATGCAACTGAAGATCCTAATGCCCACATCAGCAACTTCTTAGAAGTTTGCGGAACTTTCAATTACAACCAAGCATCAGAAGAAGCAATGAGACTACGTGTTTTTCCATATTCCTTGAAAGACAGAGCAAAGGCTTGGCTACACTCATTACCAGTTGGTTCCATCACAACTTGGAACAATCTAGCCACCAAATTCCTTGCAAAGTACTTTCCACCAGCCAGAACAACAAAACTGAGGAATGACATCACATCCTTTGTACAACTTGACTCAGAGACTCTTTACGAATCTTTGGAAATGTACAAAGATTTGCTTCGGAAATATCCTCACCATGAAATTCCAAAATGGCTTCAAGTCCAAACATTCTATAATGGACTTTCTGGACTGATGAGAACCACAATTGATGCTGCTGCTGGAGGAGCTTTGATGGCAAAAGGAGAAGATCAAGCCTGATACCTAATCGAAGAAATGGCCAACAATAATTCTTTGTGGCCAACTGAAATGAGCATGATTCAAAGAATTGCAGGAATTTATGAAGTTGGAGCCAATACAGCAGTCAGTGCTAAGTTGGATCAGATATGCAAATTCATGGAGACTCTCTGTTGGGTTTCTATTAAGTCCCAAGATCTATTTCAAGCTATGAAATTAGTGCGAATACAACAATGAAGAATGGCGGAGTCATAAATAATTAACGAATTTTCTGGGTTCGCTGATTCCAAATTAACGAATTTTCCATTGCGACATAATTAAATAATTATGCCTAGCAAAATTACTATTCACATCGCTAACGAATTAATTCTAAATTAATTCGTTCGCCCGAATTAAAATCTAATTTTAATTCCGCGTCGAAATCCAATTTCGTATAATATATCGAATATATTATTTTATCGATTAATTCCAAATTAATCGTTCTCTCTCGTTAATTAATATTTTATTCCAGATAAAATATCTCCGTAATTAATCCCAGATTAATTTTCTCTCCCTTATAATTAATCCCAGATTAATAAAGTGCGAGTCATACGTCATCGGTGAATCTTCGGGAAGCGACCCATGAGATCCCCAGATATGTTGGCAGTAAATCCAGTCGTCGGACTATCTGAACACGTACGTACCTAGTACTACGTTTTTACCGATTTACAAGAGATGGTTGGCTTCTAGCAAAGCACCGTGCCTACCCAATTCTCCAGAAATATTCTTACTGGAATATGTGATCTATATCAGGCTTAGTATACGTAGTATTGCGTATTTCGATCCAGTATCGGATGTCACGTGCAAGGCCTGGGGCTGGAAATGTGTCTGCCCCGTACGAAGCACATATCGGATCTCTGGTAACTAGTCTCTATAATCGGATAAACATGACCTAGTCATAATATCCCGATAGCTGCAGCATATAAGAGCACCAGTTCCGTATCCTACGTGATCATCATCTCCACTATGACTGGAGTGATACTTCCATCTCGACATCACACCCAATACACTACGATTCTCAATATACCCAGAAAAGGCGTACATAGAACCTGTAAAAGCCCTGGACGACCAAAACCAAAGTACATTGATTGTCGCAAGTATTAGCGGTGAAAGTCTGAAGTTAAGACCAAATACACCTACCCTGATTCGGACTTCCATAGACACATAGTCATACTACCAATGGAATTCCAAGGGCTCTATCCAGAGCGAAGCTGTTTCCGTACCATCGGTAAACACAACCTCCTATTACACTTGCATGAGTATCCTATACCCAAATATATGAGAACTATGCCGTTATGCTCCCACAATGCGCACACGTGTAATACTAGTCTATTCCGCATTATCGATGTCCAATCTCGATAATACTATGACTAGGGATATTTAATGATTAAACCTTTATGGATTGATACTGTCTCATATCATCTCAATCCGGAACTAATCATATGGACCTTTTATCATTTATACATCTTGGTAATCTAATTACAAATGATAAAAGAGTAATTTCCTTTGTCACATAGTTAATTTGTACAACAACACCATGATCTGTACAAATAGTGATGCTATGGGCCATAACTATCCAACAATCTCCCACTTGGCCTATAGCCAATCACTGAAGTTGTTGGACAATTATCACCCATAGCGTCACTATTTGTACAGATCATGGTGTTGTTGTACAAATTAACTATGTGACAAAGGAGATTGCACTCTTATCATTTGTGATTAGATCACCTAGATGTATAAATGATAGGAGGTCCTTATGATTTGTTCCTGGATTGAGAATGATATGAGACAGTATCAATCCACGAAGGATAAATCATTAAACATCCCTAGTCAGAGCATTATCGAGATTGGACATCGATGAATGCGTAAAAGACTAGTATTACACTTGTGCGCGTTGTGAGGACACAACGACATAGTTCTCATATATTTGGGTATAAGATACTCATGCAAGTGTAATAGGAGGTTGTGTTTTACCGATGGTACGGGAAACAGCTTCGCTCTGGATAGACCCCCTTGGAATTCCATTGGTAGTTTGACTATGTGTCTATGGAAGTCCGAAATCAGGGTAGGTGTATTTGGTCTTAACCTGAGACTTGCACCGCTAATACTTGCGACAATCAATATACTTTGGTTTTGGTCGTCTAGGGCTTTAACCGGTTTCTGTGTACGCCTCATCTAGGTACTCACGTGTTCGGATAGTCCGACGACAAAATTTACTGCCAACATATCCGGGGATCTCATGGGTTGCTTCCCAAAGATTCACCGATGACGTATGACTCGCACCTTTAATTAATCTGGGATTAATAAGATGAGAGAGAAAATTAATCTGGGATTAATTGCGAAGATATTTTATCTAGGATAAAATATCAATTAAAGAGAGAGAACGATTAATTTGGAATTAATCGATAAATTAATATATTAGATATATTAAACGAAATTGGATTTCGACGTGGAATTAAAATTAGATTTTAATTCGGGCGAACAAATTAATTTAGAATTAATTCGTTAGCGACATGAATAGTGACTTCGCTAGGCGTAATCATTTAATTGCGTCGCAACGGAAAATTCATTAATTTGGAATTAGCGAACCCGAGCCCGGGATTATTTACGAGCACATTCGCATTTCAAATTCGAGTGCGGCACGCAAGTCAAATCAAGGGTCAAATCGCTAGTCGCATCAAACGTCAAATCACATGTCACTTTGAGTGATGTGATAATTTGATTGATTGATGTGATTGATTGATTGATTGATGTAGTGGTCAAAGGCTTTAATGGTTTGACTTTTTAAAGCCAAATATTTGGTATATGATTTATGAAATCAATTACCAAAATTACTTTACAAATTTATCTATCTCTCTCCTCCAAATTCTCTTCATCTCTCTCGCCCATTTGGGCATTTTCTGGTTCTGTTTTGCTGGGCAAAACCGATCATGAAGGAAGCTAAATGTCATGATTTTATGGAAAAATCAAGAGTGCTAGCACACTACGAAGTCATGCGAAGGTGATAGGGAAGTCCACCCATGAGCCGGGAATCGTTTGACGAAGCTTGGAGCTTGATTCTTGAAGCTTGAAACCGAAAATGGAGGAAGGCAGAACTGCCACTGCCGAGCACTCACTAGGGCAGAAAAGAAATTTTTGTTGCCTACCGCGTCGCTCAACCGATCGATGCGAGTATTCCACAATTCCCTCGTTGTATTCACTTATGTTTCATTCTTGTTTATTGATCCTTGAGACCTTAGCAAACTCCAACAATGGTATCAGAGCAAGGAAAAGCATGAAATATGACTTAGGGTTAAAATTTGGGTAAAATGTTTTTGAGCATGATTTGAATGAATTGGATGTTTGAATATGCTTATAACATGTTTAATTGAAGTTTGATTGGATCAATTTCAAGAAATTGTGATTGGATCAATTTTTCCCCAATTGGTTGGCTTGGCCGAATGTGATGCCCTATTTTGATGTCTTGGATTTTTTGATTTTAATCATTGGATGAGTTGGAATCATGTTGGGAATATTGATTTAGGATTTAATTGGATTGAATTCGGAATCGATTTGAAAAACCCTACTTTGGCCGAGACTTTGAGCATGATTTGGGTTTGATTTTTTGATAAAATGTGTTGGACATGTTTTTTTGTAATTGAGCATGATTAATTGTATAAATTAATGTTTTGAAAATATTGATTTGGATGATTAATTGTGTTATACACTTTAGTGTAATTAAATTGGGAAAATTGGATTTTTGGAATTTAATTATTTGGGCCTTAAAATTGGATTTGGGCTTGTTGTGTTGTAATTGGGCTTATTGGGCTTGGTTGTACTATGTTGGGTTTAGGCAAAATTGGTTGGATCCAATTAGGCCCAAAACCGCATCCATAAAGCCCAAATGCGACTAATGGACCTTTAAAGTTTAATTGGGCCTAATGGGCCTAAATTGATTTCTGGGCTTATGGGGTAACTCCCGGATTAGACTTTGGTTATTGGGTTCGACCCGAGTTGACCAAAAGTCAACGCCTTAAAGAAATTAATTAAAAGCCCATTGGACTTTAATTAAATTGACGTTGGACGTTAATCAGGCTTTGAGACCCGTAGCGATTAAATTTGGAATTTAAGTCGTAAAGGTTCGTAATTAAAGTGTAGTATTTAATTTGGAATTAAATAGCGAATTAGAATTGAATGCATATTAAATTGGATTTAATGATGTAGTTTAATTTAATTCGAGAATTCATACTTTAAGTACTTATTCGCAAAACGAGTTTGACTCGAGCAAAATCAAATCGTTGTTTGAACATTGGATGATCACTAATTATCAGATTAATTAATTTGATTAGATTGATTGATAACATGCTTGTGTGAATACATGGTTACGATGCATGAATAATGTATATCGGATGGATATTAGATGGGTGGGGCAATTTTAGAAATTGTTGTAATAAATTTGGAATTTAATAATTGGACCTGCGTGTCCAGCCTTATTACCTCCTTATTCTTTGTATTCTCTTCTCACCTATTCCCCTCAATGTAAATGAGGTTTCTTTAGAAGTGTAGTGTAACGGGTAGAAGAAATATTTGTGCTAGCGGGAGAGAGAAAAAGAGAGATTTGATCTAGGATCAATGTGTAAAGTATCCATCCGCATATCATTATTGTTTTTCATATACGCTTTATTATGTGTTTAGAATGCATGTTTAAGGGTGTATGATGATGAGACCTTAACAAATATAATAAATTGGTTGCCAATTTGCACTCGAAAAACCCTCGCAAAATATTAAGCGTTTTTCCTTCCATTGAGTGATTCTCACTCAAGATCCGAGACTGGAATTGGCTTGTTGGCCAAAGTCAAGGCCTTTGTCCGTCGAGGATGTGTTTGAATCACGAGAGCTTTGTTCCATATTGGTGTCTTGTCCAAGTTGTGATTTTTTGGCCAAAGTCAAGACCACTTCTTGTCCATCGACATTGATTACGAAGCTTTCCATGGTCAATGGGTCGCGCTTAACTGGGATCACTAAGTTTGTTGTGCCAAAGCCAAGGCTTAGTTGATTCAGAGGAAAAAAGTTAGGTAATACATTGGATGTATTGGCATATGTAAGATATATGTTTCGGACTTGGATGTCCCCCTACTGGATCTAGGAATTGGATTGGATCCAATTGATCTTAGAGATCTACCTAGTTAATTATCATACAATTTGTTGACCAAAGTCAAGATTGTGTGATATTTAACGCGATCCTAGCCCACTAGGAAACACGGTTTCCCGAGTACTCGACAGAGGGTTAGAGGCTCGCCGAAAAATAGTGGGAGACAAGAATTGAATTTGCAATATTCGTTTAATTACTTGCCATACACGCTCAATCAAATATCATTCGTCAAATATATTAAATGTTAGTTGGCCTAATATTTAAAATGTTGTTTTAATAAACAGTTGGACTGTATTCAAACTATTCATTTATAGTTGATTTTATAATTAGATTATAGTAATCAATATAATTGAATTAATAAATTAAATTATAGTTGATTAAATAGTTGGACTATTGTAATCATTATAATAGATAGTACCTAAATCGTTGATTAAATAGTTGGACTATTAGAATCAAGATGTAATTGAAAGATTGACATTTAAAACATAATCCTAGGGAAAATGTATTTAAA
The DNA here is from genome assembly GCA_019454045.1 of Zanthoxylum bungeanum. NCBI lineage: Eukaryota > Viridiplantae > Streptophyta > Magnoliopsida > Sapindales > Rutaceae > Zanthoxylum > Zanthoxylum bungeanum. Next base: position 176,536 of record SKCR01033661.1, on the reverse strand, counting down.
TGGTTTAATTTTCAAATTGGGAATAAGCTTCAGGATGGTCATGGAAAATAATTAGTTACTTTATTTGATAAAATAACAAATTATGCCTAAGCCCGGAATTAAGTAAATAGTAGAGCATAATCTTTGGAAGATTTATGTAATGATGACTTTAGTGCTTAATCCATTAAGCTTGTCGCAGTAGGCTCCTTAATTTCTGAATCAGAACTAAGGATTAGATCCTTAAAGTAGATAATGAAATTGAAGGATCTTCATAAATGTATACTTAGATTTTAGAAGTACTAAATTGCAATACATAACTCTTGGAGAGTTAATGACTATTCTCAAGGAGACAAAGTCAAAGTTTGCAATAAGGCAAGTAGCGCAAGGCGCACCTTACTTTGATATTCCAGAAACCCAAGGCTTGGCCAAAGGCTTCTAGAATGTGGAAAAGGGCAAAGGTAAAATCATTATAATCTTCTAGGAAGATAAATGACATATCCCAAAATGTTTGCCTAAATTGTGGCAAACGGGATCGTGGAAGCGTGACTGCCGTTTGGACAAAGAAGACATGAAGGAATTGAAGACGAGCAAGGCTCTGACTTCAAATATGTTAGTCATAATTATGTTTACTACTAGTATTGAAATTGGATTTTAAATACTTAGTGTGGCACATAAATATGTACTGATGTTCAGAATCTGCTATGAGCAGGATACTGACCTTCAGTTGAGATTTAATCTACGAATTGGAAACGGGACGAAAGTCGTTGTTTTAACGGTAGATACCTAATTTTAGGAACTACCCTCGGGTGTGTATCTAAATTAGGAAACTGTTATAATGTAACTAGTTTGACTAGAAAAATTATCTCTATATCAGTGTATAACCTGCTGCAGATGTACCTTTATATTCTAGAACACTAAAGTGTTTTATTATATAAAGATGATATTGAGATATACACATTAGATGTGAATAACATAATTTATATTTTGAATACAAATAAAAATCTCAAACATATAACATGACAAACAAATAGCTCAAACTGATTTGATCATAACAAACTAATTTGTGGCATTGTTGTTTGGGACACAATTAAACAAGAATCGTATATCCGCACTTTCGAAGAGTGGGTACTCAGACATATTTGATTCTATTCAAATAAAAGTCTACGAATCTAGTTTATTGGGCAAAGTGCCTAAAACACTATTTACTTGGTAAAAATGTAAATGCCACTGATATGTTAGTCCTAGTTCATAGTGAAGCAAGTGGGCCCATGTCTAGCTAGGCTAGAGGTGGATATGAATATTTTGTGACCTTTATGGATGTGGCATCGCGTTATGGTTATGTGTTTCTTTTGAAGAACACAAATCAGAAACTTTTAAGTTTTCGACACGAAATAGACAAACAGATCGGCTAAAGTATTAAACCATCACGGTAAGACCGTAATGGAAAATACTTAAGCAATAAGTTTCTAATATACTTGAAAGAGTAAAGTATTCTTTCAATGAGGACTCCTCCCGGAACACGTCAATCTGACGGTGTGTCCGAACTGAGTAACCGAATTTTGTTGGACATGATAAGGTTAATCATGAGTCGCTCTGAGCTACCATTTCCTTTAACGGATAAGCTTTAAACAATGCAGAACTTATTTTGAATAAGGTTCCATAAAAATCTTTTTGACAGATATCATATTAGATATGAACATGAAAGAATCCGGATTTCACATTCCTGAATATTTGGGAATGCTAGGCATATGTTTGGATGATACCAAACTAGAACCCAAATTGGATAAATGCCAATTGTAGGTTATCATAGGGATACCAAAGTATTGTACTTATACAACTCACTAGAGAACAATGTAATTGTTGCTCACCATGCAGTTTTCCTAAAAGTAATACCGATATGCAGTGGTAAGTGGGAGGATAGTAAAACTCGATGAAAATCGGAGTAATACTGTTCCAGGCACCGATTCCTAATGGAACATAAATATTTCATCAAGGATGAAACTATACCAATAATCTTAGAATACACAAGAACCACGTATGTCGGAGAGAGTCAGAAAACAACCTGGGGTATGGGTTTCTGATCTCACCTCATAAAGATGTCTATCTTATTGAGGTATACCAACTGAATACGTTTGAGGAAGTGATACAAGGTATCGACTCCCTATTATGGCAAAGTGCCATGAGTCCGAAATGGATTCCATGTATATCAACAAGTTTGGATACTAGTTGATGTACAGCAAGGCATTGTGCCTACTGGTACTATATAAGTCTTCAAGGAAGACGTACATGGATGGCAACATGCCAACGTATAAAGCTAGGCTTTTAGCAGAAAGGTATTGTTATCAACATTGTGTTGACTACGATTCAACCTTTCACTTGTTGCCACGGTAAATCCATTTGGATAATGCTTGCTAATGCTGCATGTTTCATTTATGAAATATGACAGCTTAACGGGAAAATCGCTTTCCTGAAAAGGAAACCTTTTGGAGGATGTTTATAACATCCTGTCGGTTTTATCGTACTAAAACTAGCAAACAAGGTTTGCAGGTTATTCGATCCTTGTTTGGATTGAAGCAAGCATTAGGTTCTTGGAATTTTCGTTTTGATGTAATCATAATAGTTTATGATTTAATTCAAAACGAAATGATTCTTATGTATATAAGAAGGTTAGTGGGAGCGCACTGACAGTGGCTGTCCTAAAATAATGATAATATGTCATTTCTTGGAAATGATATTCCCATAAAACTTTCGGCGAAAGCTTGGCTTTCGAATACTCTCCGAGAAATCGTACATTGAAAAATGTACGCGACCTGGTGTCTCATACGCTTTGAGCATATGGATTCACAAACAGGCTAATCCAAATGATAGTCACTGGATTGATGTTAAGAACATACTTAGTATCTTAGAGAACTAATGATACATTCTTAAACTATAGAGTTGGAGAACTTGAAGTGACTGGGATCACTACTGCAAGTTTCCTAAACTGATTAAATGACTATAAGTCATAAACGGTACTATACAGTTTGAATAACGGAACAGTAAGCTGGAAATCTTCCAAGCGAGATACTGTCACCGTATAAACAACAAATGCGGGTTATTACTGCAACTGAGGCAGCAATAGAAGCCTTCTGGGTCGATTAAAAAATATAATTAGATTAGATATAATTCTGTTAGCAGCTGAACTAGGCTTGAGCATAGGCTAAAGAATTAATGGTCTCATCAACGATCCAGATACATACTTCGACTATTCATCTGATTCGTTCGGATCATACATCGTGGCGATTTGATGATCGTATAAATCGCATCAGACGATAATCATGCAAATCCGCTGACGAAAGCATTTCTCAGCAGTTTGAGCCAACCGTACATAGTTCGGGTGTAAGACACTCGAGTGACTGGCTATAGGCAAGTGGGAGATTGTTGGACAATTATGACCCATAGCGTCACTATTTGTACAGACGGGTGTAAGACACTCGAGTGACTGGCTATAGGCAAGTGGGAGATTATTGGACAATTATGACCCATAGCGTCACTATTTGTACAGATCATGGTGTTGTTGTACAAATTAACTATGTGACAAATGAGATTGCACTCTTATCATTTGTGATTAGATCACCTAGATGTATAAATGATAGGAGGTCCTTATGATTTGTTCTTGGATTGAGAATGATATGAGACAGTATCAATCCACGAAGGATAAATCATTAAACATCCATAGTCAGAGCATTATCGAGATTGGACATCGATGAATGTGTAAAAGACTAGTATTACACTTGTGCACATTGTGAGGACACAACGGCAAGTTCTCATATATTTCTGGAGTAGATCCTTTATTCCTGTAAGGATATTTCTGGAGAATTGGGTAGGCATGGTGCTTTGCTAGAAGCCAACCTTGTCTTGTAAATCGGTAAAACGTAATACTAGGTACTCACGTGTTCGGATTGTCCGACGACCGAATTTACTACCAACATATCCGGGGATCTCATGGGTCGCTTCCCAAAGATTCACTGATGATGTATGACTCGCACCTTTAATTAATCTGGGATTAATAAGATGAGAGAGAAAATTAATCTGGGATTAATTGCGAAGATATTTTATCTAGGATAAAATATCAATTAAAGAGAGAGAACGATTAATTTGGAATTAATCGATAAATTAATATATTAGATATATTAAACGAAATTGGATTTCGACGTGGAATTAAAATTAGATTTTAATTCGGGCGAACGAATTAATTTAAAATTAATTCGTTAGCGAAATGAATAGTGACTTCGCTAGGCGTAATCATTTAATTACGTCGCAACGAAAAATTCGTTAATTTGGAATTAACGAACCCGAGCCCGGGATTGTTTGCGAGCGCATTCGCATTTCGAATTCGAGTGCGACACGCAAGTCAAATCAAGTGTCAAATCGCTAGTGGCATCAAGCGTCAAATCACATGTCACTTTGAGTGATGTGACAATTTGATTGATTGATGTGATTGATTGATTGATGTAGTGGTTAAAGTATTTAATGGTTTGACTTTTTAAAGCCAAATATTTGGTATATGATTTATGAAATCAATTACCAAAATTACTTTACACATGTATCTCTCTCTCTCCTCCAAATTCTCTTCATCTCTCTCGCCCATTTGGGCATTTTCTGGTTCTGTTTTGCTGGGCAAAACCGAGCATGAGGGAAGCTAAAGGTCATGATTTTATGGCAAAATCAGAAGTGCTAGCACACGACGAAGTCATGCGAAGGTGATAGGGAAGTCCACCCATGAGCCAGGAATCGTTTGACGAAGCTTGGAGCTTGATTCTTGAAGCTTGAAACTGAAAATGGAGGAAGGCAGAACTGCCACTGCCGAGCACTCACAAGGGCAGAAAAGAAATTTTTGTTGCCTACCGCGTCGCTCAACCGATCGATGTGAGTATTCCGCAACTCCCTCGTTGTATTCACTTATGATTCATGCTTGTTTATTGATCCTTGGGACCTTAGCAAACTCCAACACAAGTGTCATACACCCGAACTATGTACGATTTGCTCAAATTTCTGCTGAGGAATGCTTTCGTCAGCGGATTTGTAGGGTTATCATCTGATGCGATTTATTCGATCATCACATCGCCACGATGTATGATCCGAACGAATCAGATGAATATTTGAAGTATATATCTGGATCGTTGATGAGACCATTAATTCTTTTGCCTGTGATGTAGCTTAGCTCAGTTGCTAACAGAACTACTCCTAATCTGATTAGGATTATTATCGATCCAAAAGGCTTCTATTGCTGCCTCAGCTACAACAATAATCCACTTTTGTTGTTTATTCGGTAACAGTATCTTGCATGGAAGATTTCCAGCTCACTGTTCCGTTATTCAAACTTTATAATACCGTTGCTACGACTTATAGTCGTAATTATCGGTTAGGAAACTTGTAGCAGTGAACCCAGTCACTCCAAGTTCTCATTCTCCATAGTTTAAGACAGCATCCTTAGTTCCTCTAAGATACTCAAGGATGTTCTTAACTTTAATCCAATGACTATCACTTGGATTGGCCCAATTGTGACTCCATATGCTCAAAGCGTATGAGACACCAGGTCACGTACATTTATTTCAATGTACGAGTTCTCGGAGAGTGCCAACAACTTTTAAATCTATCCCAGTTGATCTTTATTCCTAGAATAAAGGTTGTTTCTCCCAAGAATTCTACGGAGAATTTTCATGAAAGCCAAGCTTTCACCGATTGTTTTATGGGAATATCATTTCCAAGAAATGATAGATCATCATTACGTAGGATATTCATTGTCAGTGCGCTCCCACTAACCTCCTTATATACACAAGAATCATTTTCATTTTGAATTAAATCATATACCATTATGATTACATCAAAACGATAATTCCAAGAACTCAATGCTTGCTTCAATCCATCCATGGATCGAATAACCTGCAAACCTTGTTTGCTAGTTTTGGTACGACAAAACCGTCAGGATGTTGAAAAAATCCTCCAAAAGGTTTCCGTTAAGGAAAACGGTTTTGGCATTCAGCTGTCATATTTCATAAATGAAACATGCAGCTTCGGCAAGCATTTTCCAAATGGATTTAATGTGGCAACAAGTTAAAAGATTTCGTTGTAATCAACACAATGTTGATAACGATACCTTTTCGCTACAAGCTTAGCTTAGTACGTTGGTATGTTGCCTTCCATGTATGTCTTCCTTGAAGACTTATATAGTACCAATAGGCACAATGACTATCACTTGGATTGGCCCGATTGTGACTCCATATGCTCAAAGCGTATGAGACACCAGGTCACGTACATTTATTTCAATGTACGAGTTCTCGGAGAGTGCCAACAACTTTTAAATCTATCCCAGTAGATATTTATTCCTAGAATAAAGGTTGTTTCTCCCAAGAATTCTACGGAGAATTTTCATGAAAGCCAAGCTTTCACCGATTGTTTTATGGGAATATCATTTCCAAGAAATGATATGTAATCATTACTTAGGATATTCATTTTCAGTGCGCTCCCACTAACCGCCTTATATACACAAGAATCATTTTCATTTTGAATTAAATCATATACCATTATGATTACATCAAAACGATAATTCCAACAACTCAATGCTTGCTTCAATCCATCCATGGATCGAATAACCTGCAAACCTTGTTTGCTAGTTTTGGTATGACAAAACCGTCAGGATGTTGAAAACATCCTCCAAAAGGTTTCCATTAAGGAAAGCGGTTTTGGCATTCAGCTGTCATATTTCATAAATGAAACATGCAGCTTCGGCAAGCATTTTCCAAATGGATTTAATGTGGCAACAAGTTAAAAGATTTCATTGTAATCAACACAATGTTGATAACGATACCTTTTCGCTACAAGCCTAGCTTAGTACGTTGGTATGTTGCCTTCCATGTATGTCTTCCTTGAAGACTTATATAGTACCAATAGGTATTCCTCTTAGGAAAACCGCATGGCGAGCAACAATTAAATTGTTCTCTAGTGAGTTGTATAAGTACTATACTTAGGTTTCTGTTGGTTTCTATGATTAGTCCCAAGATCAAAATGAACAATGAAACATGAATGAATAACGAAGAAATATGGCAGAAACATACTTACAACGATCGGTTTAGGATGTGATGAACAACAAAATTTCCTCCTCCAAGAGCTCCAAGAATTCGGCCAAGGCAGTCGACAATGCTCCAAGCTTTGTTTTGTCTTTCCAAGCTCTTGTATAAGTTTCCCTATCACCTCTTGATGATCCTTGAAGAGTGCTAGCTCAAGGAGAATTTTTGCCACAAAAATTCTTCACTTTCTTCTCTCAATTTTCGGTCAAGAAGAAGCAAAATGGGGAGAGGAATTTCCTTCACTGGTTTCAGTCATGGAGGAGAGATGAAGATTGTGTGTTTTTTGTTTCAAAAACAAATATAAACCATATACCAAAAGTTGTATTAGGTAATAGTCACACAAGCTTTCAATGCTTTGACTTTGGAGTGTAACACACACAATCACCAACTCACCTAAACACATCAACCTAAAGGTAATAAATGTGACATGTGATGTGATGGTTGATGTGACATGTGGGCCCAACTCGATTCCAAATGCAAGTGGGCCCGCAAACACTCTCGGGCTCGGGTTCGCTAATTCTGAATTAACGAACTTCCGTCGCGACGTAATTTAAATCGAATTTAAATAAATAATTATGCCTAGCAAAATTACTATTCACGTCGCTAACGAATTAATTCTAAATTAACTCGTTTGCCAGAATTAAAATCTAATTTTAATTCCGCGTCGAAATCTAATTCCGAATAATATATCGAATATATTATTTTAACGATTAATTCCAAATTAATCTTTCTCTCTCTTCAAATAGTACTTTATCCAGGATAAAGTCTCTCCGCAATTAATCCCAGATTAATTTAGCTCGAATCATACGTCATTGGTGAATCTTCGGGAAGTGACCCAAGAGATCCCTGGATATGTTGGAAGTAAATACGGTCGTCGGACTATCCAAACAAGTACGTACTTCGTACTATGTTTTTATCGATTTACGAGACAAGGTTAGCTTCTAGCAAAACGCCATGCCTACCCAATTCTCCAGAAATATTCTTACTGGAATATACGATCTTTATCAGGCGTAGTATACCGTAGTATTGTGTATTGCAATCCAGTATCGGATGTCACGTACGAGGCCTGGGGCTGGAATAGTGTCTACCCTTTACGAAACACATATCGGATATCAAGCAACTAGTCTCTTTGAATCGGATAATCATGACCTTGTCATATTATCCCGATGGTTGCAACACTATAGAGAACCAGTTCTGAATCCCTGCGTGATCATCATCTCCATATGTCTGAAGTGATACTTCCGTCTTGATATCACATCCAATATACTACGATTCTCAATAAACCTAGAAGAGGCGTACACAAAACCTATTAAAGTCCTGGACGACCAAAACCAAAGTTTATCGATTGTCGCAAGTACTAGCGATGCAAGTCTCAGGTTAAGACCAAATACACCTACCCTGAAGCGGACTCCCATAGACACATATACATACTACCAATTGGGATTCCGCGGGGTCTATCCAGAGCGAAGCTGTTTTCCGTACCATCGGTAAAACACAACCTCCTATCACACTTGCATAAGTATCCTATACTTAAATATATGAGAACTATGCCGTTATTCCCTCACAACGCGCACAAGTGCAATATTAGTCTATTCCGCATTATCGATGTCCAATCTCGATAATACTACGACTAGGGATATTTAATGACTAAACCTTTATGGATTGATACTGTCTCATATCATCTCAATCCGGAACTAATCATATGGAATTTTACCATTCATATGTGAAATTAAATAAATTACAAAACGGTAAAAGGAAATTTCATTACTACATAGTTAATTTTGTACAAAACCACAATGTCTTTTACAAAACAGTGATGCTATAGGTCATAACTGTCCAACAATCTCCCACTTGGCCTATAGCTAGTCACTCAAGAATATAATACCTGAACTATGTACATGTCGCTCAAAATTTGGATGAGGAATAGCTTTCATCAGCGGATCTGCCATGTTGTTATCTGATGCGACCTTCTCGACCTTCACATCGCCACGATGTATGATCTCACGAATCAGATGGAAACGTCGAAGAACATGCTTGGATCGTTGATGAGACCGCGGTTCCTTAGCCTGCATTATAGCTCCGTTATTGTCACAATACAATGGAATAGGCTCAGTTGCTAACGGAACTACTCCTAATCTAATTAGGAATTTTCGGATCCAAACTGCTTCCTTTGCTGCTTCAGCTGCAGCAATGTACTCCGCTTCTATTGCTGAATCGGCAACAGTCTCTTGCTTGGAAGATTTCCAGCTCACTGCTCCGTTATTCAAACAAAATATGTACCCGGATTGCGACTTGCAGTCGTCTTTGTCGGTTTGGAAACTTGCATCGGTATACCCAGTTACCTTAAGTTCTCCATCTCCATAGATTAAGAAAGCATCCTTAGTTCTTATAAGATACTTTAGGATATTCTTAACCGCCATCCAGTGACCTTCACTTGGATCGGCCTGATATCGACTACACATGCTCAAAGCATAGGAGACATCAGGTCGCGTACATATCATGGCATACATGATCGATCCGACTGCCGAGGCGAACGGTATCCGACTCATGTTGTCTCTCTCATCTTGAGTTTTAGGACACATGTCCTTAGATAGATAGACGCCATGTGACACTGGCAATATTCCTCTCTTGGACTGATCCATGTTGAATCTCTTCAATACTTTTTCGATGTACGTGCTCTGGGAGAGTCCAAGCAGCTTTCTAGATCTATCCCGGTAGATCTTTATTCCTAGAATAAAGGCTGCTTCTCCCAGATCTTTCATGGAAAATTTCAATGAAAGCCAAGCTTTCACCGATGTTAGCATGGGAATGTCATTGCCTATTAGCAGTACATCGTCAACATAAAGGACAATAAAAGTCAGTGCTCTCCCACTAACCTTCTTGTATACACAAGGATCATCTTAGTTTTGAATGAAATCATATTCTTTTATGATCTCATCAAAACGTTGGTTCCATGACCGCGATGATTGCTTCAGTCCATAAATGGACCGATTTAACTTACAAACCTTGTTTGCAAGTCTGGGTGAGATAAAATCGTCAGGCTGTTGCATATAAACATACTCCGAAAGGTTTCCGTTAAGGAAAGCAGTTTTAACGTCCATCTGCCATATCTCGTAATCGAAATATGCAGCAATTGCAAGCATTATCCGAATGGATTTAATCATGGCAACGAGTGAGAAAGTTTCATCGTAATCAACACCATGTTGTTGACGATACCCCTTCGCTACAAGCCTAGCTTTGTACGTTTGTACGTTGCCATCCATGTCAGTCTTCTTCTTGTAGACCCATTTGCATCCAATAGGCTTTACGCCTTCTGGTGCATCAACCAGTGTCCAAACTTGGTTGCTGTACATGGAATCCATTTCGGACTTCATGGCCTCTTGCCATAAAGCGGAATCGATATCTTGTATCGCTTCCTCATACGTAGCCGGTTTGTTATCCTCAATGAGATTAATATCTCTATTAGGTGAGATCAGGAACCCATACCTCTCAGGTTGTTTCCTGACTCTCTCCGACCTACGCGGTCCTTGTGTAATAGACGATTGTGGTACAGTCTCATCCTGGATGGACTGTTCTTGTTCCGTTGAGGATTCTATGCCAGGAACAGTATCACTCCGATTTTCATCGAGTTCTACTTTCCTCCCACTAACCACTACATTTAGGAATTCCTTCTCAAGGAAAACCACATGTAGAGCAACAAATATTTTGTTCTCTCGTGGGTGATAGAAGTAATATCCTTTGGTTTCCCTAGGATATCCTACGAATAGGCATTTATCCGATTTGGGTTCAAGTTTGGTACCTTCCAAACGTTTGACGTATACCCAGCATCCCCAAATCTTCAGGAATGAGAAACCCGGTTTCTTTCCTGTCCATATCTCATATGGTGTCTGTTGTACAGACTTTGACGGAACCTTATTCAAAATAAGAACTGCACTGTTTAATGTATATCCCCAGAAGGAAATAGGTAGCTCAGTGCGACTCATCATAGACCTAACCATGTCCAACAAAGTTCGGTTTCTCCGTTCGGACACACCGTTTAATTGCGGTGTTCCAGGAGGAGTCCACTGTGAAAGAATACCATATTCTTTCAAGTAATCTAGAAACTCATTGCTCAAGTATTCGCCACCACGGTCCGACCGTAATGTCTTTATACTCTTGCCGGTCTATTTTTCAACTTCGTGTCGAAACTCTTTGAATTTCTCAAAAGTTTCCGACTTGTGTCTCATCAGATACACATAACCATAACATGATGCATCATCCGTAAAGATTACGAAGTATTCGTATCCACCTCTAGCCTGGCTAGACATGGGCCCACATACGTCACTATGAACGAGGGCTAACAGTTCAGTGGCGCGTTCACCTTTACCGCTAAAAGGTGATTTAGGCATTTTGCCTAATAAGCAAGATTCGCAGACGTCATATGAATTTGGATCAAATCCGTCCAAGTACCTACTCTTCGAAAGTGTGGATATGCGAGTCTTGTTTATGTGTCCTAGACGACAGTGCCACATATAAGTTTCATATTTGTTACTCATTTTGAGCCTTTTGTTTGTTATATTATATGTTGGAGATAAATTTATATTCAAAATATAAAGACCATCATTTGCAACAGTAGTGCAAATTTCTACATCATTTTTATATAAGTAACACCCAGTGTTTCGAAATACAAAAGTATACCCACATTGGGTTAACATAGATACAGAAATAATATTCCTAGTCAAACTAGGTACATAATAACAGTCATTAAGTTCAAGTACATGCCCCGATGGCAGTTCTAAAAAAAAAGTGCCAACGGCCAAAACGGCGACTGGTGCCCCATTTCCGACGCGTAGATCAATCTCCCCTGAGGCCAGTTTCCTGCTAATCCGCAGATCCTGCACATCAGTACATATATGAGTACCACAACCAGAATCAAAAATCCAATTTTTAAAACTAGAAGTAGTCATGTTTATTTCAATAACAAACATACCTGAGGCCGGTGCCTTGCCCGCTTTATCTCCTTCTGGAGCGCCTTGTACTCGCGGAAGTCATGCTTCCAGTGACCCCGCTTGCCGCACTGGAGGTAAACATCCTGAGATTTGTCCTTAGGCTTCCCAGAAGCCTTTGACGATTTGGCCTTGCCCTTTCTTTTATGCTTTTTTTTCTTCACACCTCCAGTCACCTTGGGCCTAGCCCTCGGTGTCTGAGATGTCGAAGCAAAGTGCGCCTCGCGCTTGTTGCCCTTAAGCATCTCCTTTTCAGCTTCCTTGAGAATTGACAACAACTCTCCAAGAGTATCATCAGTGTTCATCATGTTATAGCTTATGATGAACTGTTTCCAAGTGTCGGGGAGAGATTGCAAGACCATGTCTATGGTAATTTCAGCCTCCAAGACTATCCCCATCTTAGCCAGCTCATCTATGTTAGCAATCATCTGTGCCACATGGGACTCAACAGACATGCCTTCTGACATACGTGAACGAAAGAGCTTCTTCACTAACTCATATCTCTGCGACCTTCGGTTAGATCGATGAAGATCGTGCAACCTCGCCAACATGTTATAGGGATCCAAGTCCCTGTTCTGTCGATGGAAATGCTGAGTCATGGCAGTAAGCATAATTGACTGAGCAGTTTCACAATCATCGCTGTGAGTCTTCCAAAGCTCCAGCTCAAGTAGCTCATCAGGGTTGGGCTTAGGCCCAAGAGGTCTCTGTATAGTATATAGCAACCTCTCGGCTCCAAGGACAATCCTCAGATTCATTTCCCAATCGGCAAAGTTCGTGCCCTTGAAGACATTTTCGCCCATGATAATGTCTCGGACATTTCCCTTTCCTGTCATCTTGACTACGATAGTCCAACTATCTAGTCAACAATATTTGGGTACAGTCTAACTGTTACAAGAAAAATAACATTATATTAGTCCAACTAATAAAATAATTTTGACGAAATAATTTGAAAGCGCGTAAAGCTAAGTATCTGAATGAAATTGCTAATTCAATACTAGCCTCCTACTATTTTTCGGCGAGCCTCTAACCCTCTGTCGAGTACTCGGGAAACCCAGTTTCCTAGTGGGCTAGGATCCCGTTAAATAACACACAACCTTGACTTTGGCCAACAAGCTGTATGATATTTAACTAGGTAGATCTCGAAGATCAATTGGATCCCATCCAATTCCTAGATCCGGTAGGTGGACATCCAAGTCCAAAACATATATATAATATATATGCCAATATATCCAATATATTTTCCTAACCTTTTTCCTCTGAATCAACTAAGCCTTGGCTTTGGCACAACAAGCTTAATGATTCCAGTTAAGCGGGACCCATTGACATGGAAAGTTTCGTAATCAATGTCGATGGACAAGAAGTGATCTTGACTTTGGCCAACAAATCACGACTTGGACAAGACACCGATATGTAACAAAACTCTCATGATTCAAACACATCCGCAATTGACAAAGGTCTTGACTTTGGCCAACAAACCAATGCCAACTTTGGATCTTGAGTAAGAATCACTCAACGGAAGGAAAAACGCTTAATATGATTTGAGGGTTTTTCGCGTAAATTGACAACTAATTTATTATCTTTGTTAAGGTCTCATCATACACCCTTAAGCATGCTTCTAAAACATCATAAGGCGCGAAAAGTAAATTAATAACGATATGCGGATGGATATTTAAACAGATTGTTCCTAGAACAAATCGCTCACTTTCCTCTCCCTGGCTAACACTATTATACTTCTACCCAATTACATAATACAATAATAGAAACCTCTTTTTCATTGAGGGGAATTAGGTGAGAAGAGAATACAAAGAGATAATAAGAGATAAGGCTGGATGCGCAGGTCCAATTTATAAATTCCAAATTTATAATAATTTCCGAAATTACCTTTTCCCTTCTAATATCCATCCGATATACACTATTCATTCAACACATCCATATATTCATTCATAACATGCATTACAACCAATCTAATCCAATTAATTAGTCTTTAATTATGTGACCATCCAATGTTCAAACAACGATTTGATTTTGCGTGAGTCCAACTCGTTTGAGAATAAGTACTTAAAGTACGAATTATTTGAATTATATCGAACTACTCGTTAAATCTAATTTAATTCTTATTCAATACTAATTCTATTATTTAATTCCAAATTAAATATTTACACTTTTAATGCGCTTTAACGACTTAGATTCCAAATCTAATCTTATCGGGTCTCAAAGCCTAACTAACATCCAATGTTCGTTTAATTAAAGTCCGATGGGCTTTCAATTGATTTCTTAAGGCATGGGCTTTGGTCAATATGGGTCAAACCCAATTACCAAGCCCAAGTAAGGAATCACCCTCATTTGCCATAAAACCAATATCAAGCCCATAAGGCCCAATTAAACTTTAAAGCCCATTTATTACATTTGGACTTAATGGAATGATTTAGGCCCAATTTGGATCCAATCCAATTGGCCTAAACCAACTTGGCCCAACCAAGCCCACTATGCCCAAATATAATAATTTCAAGCCCAATTCAAAATTAAGCCCATTAACCAAATTTTAAAAAATCCAAATTTTATAACTTAGTTAATTAAAGTGTAATACATCAATTAATTAATTAAATCAATATTTCCAAAATACAATTTAACCAATTAATTATGTATCTAATTGTCCAATAATTTTTGAATCAAAAATCAAGTCCATACATGCCATAGGGCTCTCGGCCAAGGTAAGTTTTTAAGTCCGATTTCGTTTTTCAATCCGATCGAATTACAAATCGACTTTTTATTCGTTTAAACTCATCCAATGATCATTAAAATAAAAAATTTCAAGAGCCTAGGGTTACTAACACATTCGGCCAAGCCTAATGGTGGGGTAAATTTTGATCCAATCACAATTTGTTGAAATTGATCTAATCACATCTCATTTGATCAACATACAAGCATACTCAACCATTCAATTTAATCAAATCAAGCTCACATGGATGAATAACGAAGAAATATGGCGGAAACATACTTACAACGATCGGTTTAGGATGTGATGAACAACAAAATTTCCTCCTCCAAGAGCTCCAAGAATTCGGCCAAGGCAGTCCACAATGCTCCAAGCTTTGTTTTGTCTTTCCAAGCTCTTGTATAAGTTTCCCTATCACCTCTTGATGATCCTTGAAGAGTGCTAGCTCAAGGAGAATTTTTGCCACAAAAATTCTTCACTTTCTTCTCTCAATTTTCAGTCAAGAAGAAGCAAAATGGGGAGAGGAATTTCCTTCACTGGTTTCGGTAATGGAGGAGAGATGAAGATTGTGTGTTTTCTTTTCAAAAACAAATATTAACCATATACCAAAAGTTGTATTAGGTAATAGTCACACAAGCTTTCAATGCTTTGACTTTGGAGTGTAACACACACAATCACCAACTCACCTAAACACATCAACCTAAAGGTAATAAAGGTGACATGTGATGTGATGGTTGATGTGACATGTGGGCCCCACTCGATTCCGAATGCGAGTGGGCCCGCAAACACTCCCGGGCTCGGGTTCGCTAATTCCGAATTAACGAACTTCCGTCGCGACTTAATTTAAATTGAATTTATATAAATAATTATGCCTAGCAAAATTACTATTCACGTCGCTAACGAATTAATTCTAAATTAACTCGTTTGCCCGAATTAAAATCTAATTTTAATTCCGTGTCGAAATCTATTTCCGAATAATATATCGAATATATTATTTTAACGATTAATTCCAAATTAATATTTCTCTCTCTTTAAATAGTACTTTATCCAAGATAAAGTCTCTCCGTAATTAATCCCAGATTAATTTAGCTCGAATCATACGTCATTGGTGAATCTTCGGGAAGTGACCCAAGAGATCTCTGGATATGTTGGAAGTAAATACGGTCGTCGGACTATCCGAACACGTACGTACCTTGATGAGCGGAAAATATATCAATATTTACCGCCCATTTTACTTAATATTTTGTTTAGTTTCTCGGGTTTGATGAACGTTTTGATATGTTTTATTTTATTTTGCAGATAAAATAATATCGGGACTCAATGAAATCATTTAGAATGAAATGTGGATCAAATAAGGGCAATTATTGGACTTGATATATTAATTTTGGAGATTGGAAACTTGAAAGGGCGTTTTTGACGAAGTGCAGTTTTGGAAATTCCAGTTTTGCGCATCTGTCGTATTTTGAGCATAACCTTTTACTCAGATATCGGATTGAGCTGATTCAAGTTCCAGATTAAAGAAGACGAAAAGATCTACAACTTTGAAAGAGAAAATAGTTTCACATTCCGATGATTTCATGACCGAAATTGATGAACCATCCAGAAGTGTGTGGAGTGTAATTATTAAAAGTCATTATCAATCATTTTCAAAGCAAAATATTAATTAATAAATAATTAATAAAAATTATCAAATCACCACCAAACAAGATAAGCAATTAGTGGAGCAATTATGGATTCGGTGGTGTAATTAGTGGAGAAATTAATAATGGATTTGGTGGAGAAATTGATTGATGATTTGATGGTGGCAAAATTTTGCCTATAAATACCAAGCCATTTCATTTGTAATATATATACTTTCTTCTTTGAAATCCTTAATGAAAAAATAAAAAGATTGTATCTAGTTTGTTTATTTTTAGTTTTCAGTAATTAATTTTCACTCTCGCACTTTCTTTTCTTTACTTTTCAGTTTTACTTTCCGTAATTTACTTTACGCATAACACTTTCCTTTCTTTACTTTTTCAGTTTTTATTTTTCAACCATGAGGAGGTAACTTCCCTCTGCCGAGGTGAAAGGTAATTCTTTTACTGTTACTATCTTAGATTAATCTCCCTTAGACACAACATATTCACTATTCTAAAATTTGACTTAAAAAGGAATACCGCTATATTGGTCGGTGGGCTATTTAATTTAAACTGTTAAACCTGACTAAGCAAGGATACCGCCAGATTGGTCGGTTGGTAATTTAATTTTGGTTCCGCCTTTATGGCTGGTTATTTCTTTATCGCCTACATGGCAGGTTCATGGACAAATTTTACCGCCTTTATGGCTGGTCGGACTTAACTTGACTTAATCAGGGTACCGCCTATATGGTCGGTTGGTTTTAATCTCACAAGTGATTATGTTATACTAAGGGAGATATCTAAGTTAGTAATTAGTAAAAGTAATTCCTTTTATCTTTGCAGTTTATTTTCATTTACTTTCCCGCTTTTACTTTCTCGCAGTTACTTTTTAGCATTTTTATTTTATGTCTTTTAAGTTTTCATTAGCCATAGCTATGTATTGTAACTAAGTTAGTATCTAGGGTTGTGATGAATTTCAATATAACCGGTTTATAAGGGGTTAGATTATAGGTTGGGTAATTTAAAGATTTATTTATTGAGTCTTAATCTTAATGTTTTTTATTAACTGGCCATTAATAAAATTGATTAGGTAAACTTAAAATGAACTAGACATAGAGATTTTAAGTTTAAGACCTTAGACTCAATAGCCCACGATCTTCCTTGAGGATAGATAACCCTTTTAATAGATTTCCTTACAGGATAGGAATATACCTGTCGGGCGGGGGTAGCCATAATTGGAACTTAATCTTAATGAATCTAGGTAATTTGGTTGACATAGACATATGGTTCAATTGGATTATACTAGGTATTTGAAATTGACCATCGGAAGAGGCTTTTACATAAATTAGTGTTCCAGGTTAATAAATCAATATATTACCCAACTTTAAGATAACCACTCCATCTTCTAAATAATATTGAAATTAATCACAACCCTGGATAGTTTTTTTTTTATAAATTTGGATTTTTCTCAACCTACTTTTAAGCAATTTTATTTACTTGTTTTAAATTTAGAATCATCGTCATTTCAAATCAATCAATCAAACAACCTGTTAGATACTGGTAATCAGTTGGCCCCATAAATTAATAACAAAAAGGTTTTAAGTCCTCGTGGGATCGATACTTTTTATACTACTTGAACGATACGTGCGCTTGCGTTATACGTGTGTGATTACGCCGGTCAAGTTTTTGGCGCCGTTGCCGGGGACTTATTTATCTTTCATTATTAGTTTACGGGTTAGTTTCGTTACTTGTATCTTATTTTTCTTTTTACTTATTGTTTTTGTTTTCTTGTGTTTCAGGTTCTCAGACATTTAATGAGACGAGCCAGAAGCTTTGAAATCCATCCGCTTGACCCTGAGATAGAAAGAACCATCAGACAGTTGAGAAGGGAAAGGCGAGAAGGCCAAGAAGCAATTGTTAACATGGAACCTGAACCTTTGGAGGTTGCACCACCAATTCCCATTCGAGACAGAACCATTCCGGTGGTAGATGGCCTCACTTCCTGTATTGTACTTCCTCCCTTACCAGCAAATGCAGGAGATATCAAAAATTGCATTCAGATGATTCAGCAGTCAGTTCAGTTTGGGGGGAATGCAACTGAAGATCCTAATGCCAACATCAGCAACTTCCTGGAAGTTTGTGGCACTTTCAATTACAACCGAGCATCAGAAGAAGCAATGAGACTGCGAGTTTTTCCATACTCCTTGAAAGACAGAGCAAAGGTCTGGCTACATTCACTATCAGCTGGTTCCATCACAACATGGAACACTCTAGCCACCAAATTCCTTGCAAAATACTTTCCACCAGCCAGAACTGCAAAGTTGAGGAATGACATCACATCCTTTGTGCAGCAAGATTCAGAATCCATGTACGAAGCTTGGGAAAGATACAAAGATCTGCTCCGGAAATGTCCTCACCATGAGATTCCAAAATGGCTTCAAGTCCAAACTTTCTATAATGGACTTTCTGGATTGATGAAAACCACAGTTGATGCTGCTGCTGGAGGAGCTTTGATGTCAAAAGGAGAAGATCAAGCCTGGGACCTAATCGAAGAGATGGCCAATAACAATTCCTTGTGGCCAACAGAAAGGAGCTTGATTCAAAGAATTGCAGGAATTTATGAAGTTGGAGCCAACACAGCAGTTAGTGCCAAACTGGACCAGATATGCAAATTCATGGAGACTCTCAACACTCAAAGCAATATTGGAGCAACAAGTTCAACATATGGAGGAGCACCAGAGCCAACTCAACCTGAAGAAACGGTGAATTATGTCAACAATTTCAACAGACATGGAAACAATCCATATTCCAACACCTACAACCCAGGGTGGAGGAATCATCCCAATTTTTCATGGAGCAACAATTCTGGACAAAGGAACAATCCACCACCAGGATTTCAGCAACAGAACAATCCACCACCTGTATTCCAGCAACATAACAAAGGCCAGGAGCATGAAAAAGAACCAGTAATGGCAGAAGTGCTGGCTCAGTTAAAAAAATACGATGCTATGATTCAGAACCAATCAGCTTCTATCAAAGCACTGGAAAATCAGATTGGACAACTGGCCAATGCACAGAGTTACAGACCACCAGGAAATCTTCCCAGCAATACAGAACCGAATCCAAGGAACCGAGGGAAGGAGCAATGTCAAGCCATCACCTTGAAAAGTGGTACTGAAATCAACAAAGATGTTGGAATCAAGGCAACCATTGAAGATGTTCCAAAAGAAGCAGAGCAACAGATGGAGGAAAAAGAAGCAAAGGAAAAAGAACAGATGATACTCCACCTCCACCTTTTCCTCAGCGTCTTCAGAAAAACAAACTGGACAAGCAGTTTGCTCGATTCCTGGAAGTATTCAAAAAGCTGCACATCAATATTCCATTTGCAGAAGCCTTGGAACAAATGCCCAGCTATGTCAAATTCATGAAAGATATTCTTTCACGAAAACGAAGATTGGGAGATTACGAGACAGTAGCATTGACGGAAGAATGCAGTGCCATCATTCAGAGGAAACTACCCCAGAAGTTGAAAGATCCTGGCAGTTTCACAGTCCCGTGCACCATTGGAGAACATTACATCGGTAAGGTTTATGTGAGACAGTAGCATTAGGTGCTAGTGTTAACTTGATGCCTTTTCTATTTACAGGAAACTACAGATTGGAGAAGCAATGCCTACCTCTGTTTCTTTGCAACTTGCCGATCGACGCTCGCATTTCCAAGAGGAGTGGTTGAATGTGTTGGTGAAAGTTGCCAAACTCATTCTCCCAGCTGATTTCATTATCCTTGACATGGAAGAAGACAAAGATGTTCCTATCATTCTTGGGAGACCATTCTTGGCTACAGGGAGAACTGTGATTGATGTACAAAAAGGAGAACTGACCATGAAAGTACAAGACCAAGAAGTTACCTTTAATGTGTTCAAAGCCATGAAATTCCCGAGCGATGAAAAGGAAGAAGAATGTTTCAGAATTGATGTTGTTGATAGTATCATTCAAGATACTGATACAATTCCCACAGACAAACTTGAAGCTTGCATCACCAACATGTCTGACTGTGAGCTTGATGCTGAAATTATGGAATGTATCAACTATCTTGACAAGCCGTTTCGTTTCAAAGTGACACAACCAATTGAAAGTTTGGAACTTCCAAAGACAGACCGGATCAAACCCTCGATTGAAGAACCACCGCAGCTGGAGCTGAAGTTACTCCGAGCCATCTCAGGTATGCATTTCTTGGAAACTCTTCTGAATTACCTGTTATAATTTCTTCGTCGCTAACATTAGAACAGGAAGAAAAGTTGCTGAGAGTATTGCGAGAGCACAAGAAAGCCATTGGTTGGACTATAGCAGACATTCGAGGCATTAGTCCATCATTTTGCATGCACAAAATCTTGATGAACGATGAGTACAAACCCACTGTGGAGCATCAACGGAGACTCAATCCAATCATGAAGGAAGTCGTGAAGAAAGAAATCATCAAATGGTTGGATGCTGGCATCATTTATCCCATTTCAGACAGCAGTTGGGTGAGTCCTATACAATGTGTGTCGAAGAAAGGAGGAATTACTGTGATCCCCAATGAAAAAAATGAGTTAATTCCGACAAGAACGGTAACTGGATGGAGAGTATGC
Source organism: Zanthoxylum bungeanum (assembly GCA_019454045.1). Lineage (NCBI taxonomy): Eukaryota > Viridiplantae > Streptophyta > Magnoliopsida > Sapindales > Rutaceae > Zanthoxylum > Zanthoxylum bungeanum. The sequence continues at coordinate 155,498 of SKCR01033661.1, read as the reverse complement.
ATGGACTACCGTAAGCTGAACAAAGCCACCAGAAAGGACCATTTTCCGCTACCATTCATTGACCAGATGTTAGACAGATTGGCGGGACATGAGTTCTATTACTTTTTGGATGGATATTCAGGATACAATCAGATTTCCATTGCACCAGAGGATCAGGAGAAAACCACATTTACACATGTCCTTATGGTACTTTTGCTTTCCGCAGATGCCATTTGGACTATGTAATGCCCTGCCACATTTCAGCGTTGCATGATGGCCATCTTCTCAGATATGTTGGAGCAGAGTATGGAGGTTTTCATGGATGACTTTTCTGTATTTGGAGATTCATTTGATCATTGTTTGCAAAATCTTGAACATGTATTACAAAGGTGTGAAGACACGAACTTGGTACTCAACTGGAGAAATGCCACTTTTGGTACATGAAGGCATTGTTCTTGGACACCGGATCTCACAAAAGGGAATTGAGGTAGACAAAGCAAAGATCGAGACAATTGAAAAACTACCTCCTCCAACATCTGTCAAAGGCATTCAGAGTTTTCTTGGACATGCAGGTTTTTACAGGAGATTTATCAAAGACTTTTCCAAAATTGCAAAACCTCTTTGCAACCTTCTGGAAAAGGATGTGCCTTTCAACTTCACCAAAGAATGCCAGGAAGCCTTCGAGATCTTGAAACAGAAGCTGGTTTCTGCCCCCATCATTGTAACACCAGACTGGACCCTTCCATTTGAAGTAATGTGTGATGCTAGTGATTTTGCTGTAGGTGCAGTTTTGGGACAACGCAAAGCAAAGGTTTTCCACACCATTTACTACTCCAGCAGAACTCTAAATGAAGCTCAACTCAACTACACAACCACTGAAAAGGAGTTGCTTGCAGTTGTGTTCGCTTTTTACAAATTCCGTTCTTATCTGTTGGGTCCCAAGGTGGTAGTCTACACAGATCATTCAGCAATCAAATATATGATCGCGAAGAAAGATGCCAAACCCAGATTGATCCGTTGGATACTTCTTCTGCAAGAATTTGACGTGGAGATTCGAGACAGGAAAGGAACAGATAACCAGGTGGCAGATCACTTATCGAGGATCGAGAATGGAGAAACAGCTGGCAAAGAACTATCAATCAAAGAAACTTTTCCAGATGAACAGCTGTTTGCCATGAAACAACAAGATACCCCTTGGTATGCTGACTATGTCAACTACATTGTGTCAGGAAAATGGCCGTTGGAATGGACAACTCAACAACGGAAGAAATTCTTCAAAGAAGTCAAGCACTATATCTGGGATGAGCCGTACCTGTTCAAACGGTGTGCTGATCAATTATTGAGACGGTGTGTTCCACAGGAGGAGGTCAACAGTGTTTTGCAGCACTGTCATTCATCACCATATGGCGGACACTTCAGCGGAAACAAAACTGCAGCAAAAGTCCTTCAATCAGGTTTGTTCTGGCCTACACTTTTTAAAGATGCTTATCTTTTTGCTTTTCAATGTGACAGGTGCCAGAGAATGGAGAATATTTCGAGAAGAAATGAAGGACCATTGCAAAACATTCTGGAAGTTGAGATATTTGATGTGTGGGGTATTGATTTCATGGGACCCTTTGTTCCATCATTCGGAAACCTGTACATCTTGGTTGCTGTAGACTACGTCTCCAAATGGGTTGAAGCAATTGCATTGCCATCCAATGATTCAAAAGTGGTGATCAAATTCCTGAAAAAGAACATTTTCACTCGGTTTGGAACACCTCGAGCAATCATCAGCGATGGTGGCTCTCATTTCTGCAACAAATACTTTGATGCACTTCTATCCAAATACGGAGTTACTCACAAGGTTGCCACAGCCTACCATCCACAGTCAAATGGACAGGTTGAAGTTTCAAACAGAGAAATCAAAAGAATCTTGGAAAGAACCATTGGATCAACAAGGAGGGACTGGTCTGCAAAATTGGATGATGCATTATGGGCCTACCGTACAGCTTACAAGACACCCATTGGTATGTCACCATATCGATTGGTGTTGGGAAAGCATGACATCTGCCAGTGAGCTTGAACACAAGGCGTACTGGGCACTGAAGAAGTTGAATTTTGATCCACAAGCTGCAGGAGAGAAAAGACTTCACCAACTCAATGAATTGGAGGAATTTCGCCTACAGGCTTATGAGAATGCCAGACTGTACAAAGAAAAGACCAAGAGATGGCATGACCGAAAAATAGTGCACAGACAGTTGTAACCAAGGCAACATGTGTTGTTGTACAACTCGAGGTTGAAACTTTTCCCTGGAAAGTTGAAATCAAGGTGGTCAGGTCCATTTGTGATTACTCAGGTTTTACCACATGGAGCTGTTGAGTTACTGGATCCCAATACCAACAACACATTCAAAGTTAATAGTCAGCGGGTTAAGCATTATTGGGGAGAACCGTTGGAGCGACAAAAAGAAAGTGTCACACTTTCAGATCCAGCCTAAACGTTCGAAAAGTCACGTCTAGCTGACGACTTTAAACTTAGCGCTCGCAGGGAGGCAACCCATGCAATCTTTGTATATATTGTGATTTGGTGTGATTTAATTTTGTGTGTTTAGTTTTTGCATATTTAGTCATTACAAGATGGAAGAAGCTCTCACAAATCTTCACAAGCAATTTTCTTCTCTCCCTCAAAATTCTCTGATGAAAGTTTACAAAGCTCGCTTGGAAAGGATGAGACTACTGACGATCCATGGTATTCCTAATGACATTCGTTGGGTAATCGAAGCACGAGTTCGATTAGCAGGTGAATATTCTGATTCTTGTACTTCTTATTTGCCTGGATTTGGAAGAAGCACATATTCAAAGAAACGTAGAGCAAAGAAAATGGGTGTTTGTTTCAAATGTGCACGTTGGAATTGTAATACTCGTTTTCGTTCTTTAGGAATGGTGTCTGATAATCGCGAAGACAAAATTAAATTCATTAGGGATGGCTTGAGTAAGGAGTCTGTAGATGATATATCTTCAACTCTTGAGACGCATCCCAGTGGATATGTTCATACTGCCATTCGCAAATTACATACACAATTCCAAAAAGAAAGACAACAGTTAAGTCTTGGGAATCTGACTCAAAAAGACCCTGTTTGCCAATTTATAAGAAAATTGGATGGGAAACTTGTCCCTGACGCATAGACGTTAATCAAGCTGTAATTTTTATAAATATTATATCTCTTTGTCTTTTCCTAATAATTGTGATTTGTTTTGTTGTTTTCTTTTATTTTCTCCGACAGGATCCATACCTTTTTGACTATCACGATCTATTTTACTATTGTTCTACTAATCGTCCTTTGGAAGATACTTGTGCTATTTTTACTCACCCCTTTCAGGTATTATAAATTCAACTCATCATTGCACCTTTGAAGTCATCCAGAGTTAAGAAAGAAAAACATAAAAATGGAAGCCACTTCAAGAAGACGAGTTGAAAACATTTGTGTGTTTTGCGGTAGTAGTGTTGGTACTAAACCACAATACATAGAAGCAGCAAAGGAATTGGGTCGAGTCCTATCTGCAAGGAATATGATTTAGTATATGGCGGAGGCAATCTTGGACTAATGGGGATCGTTTCAAAGGCCGTTCAGGAAGGAGGCAGTCATGTCTTGGGAATTATCCCAAAACCCTTGGCAGAGGCAAATCTTATTGAACCATCAAATGGAGAGGAACTGATCGTGCCAGGTATGTCTGAACGACTGGTAGAAATGATTAACCGTGCTGATGCTTTTATTGCTTTGCCAGGTGGCTTGGGTACATTGGAAGAAATTTTTATTGTACTATCTTGGGCGAACCTGAACATACACCAGAAACCAATTGGGCTATACAATGTTGATGGATTTTATGATTTTCTTTGTGTGTTTCTTGATGATGCACGGAGGAATGGGTTCATATCAAAACCTTTAAAAGAACTTCTATTTACTGCCAGAACCGCTCCGGATCTAATTGACCAACTCATAGCATATGAACCACAAATTGACCCTATCATTTCAAAGATAATTGGTCTGGGACGATCGTGGTAAGAGACGTCGGGTTAATCTGGATCTTAACCTTTAAATTCCTGTAGAATTTCAGTTAACCAGGTATTATCGTCTAAACTCTTCTTCTACTATTTAAGACATTGGGGACAATGTCTCATTTAGGTTTGGGGGAGGGAATTAGCTGATTATCTTGTTTTTAGTTGTATGTTGTTTTTAGTTTAAAGTTCAAAATTTTTCGAAAATATAAAAAAAAATTGAAAATTTTTTCAAAAATTACAAAAATATTTTGCATTTGTGTTTTTATTTTGACTAAAAAGGTGAAATTGGTAAGAGATAGCCGAGTAAGGAATTTCCACTCCTGAGACGTATCTCAAACCTATTTCGAAACAAGTTAATTTTTTTTTATTTCCTTTTGAATTATTTAATTTGTGAATTCTCCATAAATCTGACTAAAATGGATCTTCATATGCTCCGTTGGCAGGTATTATCAACATACATGGTAACACACGGTCATGAGCTAAAATTGAAAATTTTGTAATATTCAGTGCTATAGTTTAATTGGAGGAAGCATCTCAAAAAAGTGATGGAGTAAAAAAAAAAAAAAAAAAAAAAAAAAAAACGTCTGAGATCCGAGTTATTAAGTCTGTAAGGGTGTCTTAACACCCAGTGCCCTAAAACCAACTGATTTGGGAGTCATTGGCCCAAAGCTCGCTACATGGATCAATGATGTTGCAAAAATATTTATATCTAATGTCTGGGTAATTAAGTCCATAGGGGTGTCTTAACACCTGGTGCCCTAAAGCCAACTGGTTTGGGAGCCACCGACCCAAAGCTCGCTACATAGACAGAAGATATTGTATATAAATAAAAAAATAGAGAAAAAAGAAAGAAAAAATGAGAAAAATCAGAAAAAAAAAATTTACTCCATTACTATAAAAAGGTGTGAAATCTAATAGAACCTTAGGACAAAAATATTATTCTCTTATCAATTGCACTTGTGACTGTTGTGGGCAAAAATGAGTTGATTAATATTTTGCTGGCTGTGTATATGGAGAATGGTAAATATAATCGGAGAATTTACTTATTCGGTAGTTTAGAAAGAAACAAAACAACTAGTAACTTGGAGTAAGTTTCACTTGATTAGTCATTAACTTCTTTATTCTCTTTTCTCTTGTCTTTTTGCTTTTGTGTGCATTAGTTTTAACTAACTTTTTACTTTTGTAAAACGTTTGTGGGTATCGTTGCTGTAAACCCTCACGAGACTACAACTCGTCCACTAGGACACCTAGGGGTTTAAAGGCTTGTTGCATACGCTAAATGCAACCGTGATCCCTACGAAAGTGGCTTAGTTTAATTTTAATTTTATTTTGTTGTTTGCTCGAGGACTAGCAAAATGTTAGGTTTGGGGTGTGATGAGCGGAAAATATATCAATATTTACCGCCCATTTTACTTAATATTTTGTTTAGTTTCTCGAGTTTGATGAACGTTTTGATATGTTTTATTTTATTTTGCAGATAAAATAATATCGGGACTCAATGAAATCATTTAGAACGAAATGTGGATCAAATAAGGGCAATTATTGGACTTGATATATTAATTTTGGAGATTGGAAACTTGTGAAAGGGCGTTTTTTGACGAAGTGCAGTTTTGGAAATTCCAGTTTTGCGCATCTGTCGTATTTGAGCATAACCTTTACTCAGATATCGGATTGAGCTGATTCAAGTTCCAGATTAAAGAAAACTAAAAGATCTACAACTTTGAAAGAGAAAATAGTTTCAAATTCCGATGATTTCATGACCGAAATTGATGAACCATCCAGAAGTGTGTGGAGTGTAATTATTAAAAGTCATTATCAATCATTTTCAAAGCAAAATATTAATTAATAAATAATTAATAAAAATTATCAAATCACCACCAAACAAGATAAGCAATTAGTGGAGCAATTATGGATTTGGTGGAGTAATTAGTGGAGAAAGAAATTAATGGATTTGGTGGAGAAATTGATTGATGATTTGATGGTGGCAAAATTTTGCCTATAAATACCAAGCCATTTCATTTGTAATATATATACTTTCTTCTTTGAAATCCTTAATGAAAAAATAAAAAGATTGTATCTAGTTTGTTTATTTTTAGTTTTCAGTAATTAATTTTCACTCTCGCACTTTCTTTTCTTTACTTTTCAGTTTTACTTTCCGTAATTTACTTTACGCATAACACTTTCCTTTCTTTACTTTTTCAGTTTTTATTTTTCAACCATGAGGAGGTAACTTCCCTCTGCCGAGGTGAAAGGTAATTCTTTTACTGTTACTATCTTAGATTAATCTCCCTTAGACACAACATATTCACTATTCTAAAATTTGACTTAAAAGGAATACCGCTATATTGGTCGGTGGGCTATTTAATTTAAACTGTTAAACCTGACTAAGCAAGGATACCGCCAGATTGGTCGGTTGGTAATTTAATTTTGGTTCCGCCTTTATGGCTGGTTATTTCTTTATCGCCTACATGGCAGGTTCATGGACAAATTTTACCGCCTTTATGGCTGGTCGGACTTAACTTGACTTAATCAGGGTACCGCCTATATGGTCGGTTGGTTTTAATCTCACAAGTGATTATGTTATACTAAGGGAGATATCTAAGTTAGTAATTAGTAAAAGTAATTCCTTTTATCTTTGCAGTTTATTTTCATTTACTTTCCCGCTTTTACTTTCTCGCAGTTACTTTTAGCATTTTTATTTTATGTCTTTTAAGTTTTCATTAGCCATAGCTATGTATTGTAACTAAGTTAGTATCTAGGGTTGTGATGAATTTCAATATAACCGGTTTATAAGGGGTTAGATTATAGGTTGGGTAATTTAAAGATTTATTTATTGAGTCTTAATCTTAATGCTTTTTATTAACTGGCCATTAATAAAATTGATTAGGTAAACTTAAAATGAACTAGACATAGAGATTTTAAGTTTAAGACCTTAGACTCAATAGCCCACGATCTTCCTTGAGGATAGATAACCCTTTTAATAGATTTCCTTACAGGATAGGAATATACCTGTCGGGCGGGGGTAGCCATAATTGGAACTTAATCTTAATGAATCTAGGTAATTTGGTTGACATAGACATATGGTTCAATTGGATTATACTAGGTATTTGAAATTGACCATCGGAAGAGGCTTTTACATAAATTAGTGTTCCAGGTTAATAAATCAATATATTACCCAACTTTAAGATAACCACTTCATCTTCTAAATAATTTTGGAATTAATCACAACCCTGGATAGTTTTTTTTTTTATAAATTTGGATTTTTCTCAACCTACTTTTAAGCAATTTTATTTACTTGTTTTAAATTTAGAATCATCGTCATTTCAAATCAACCAATCAAACAACCTGTTAGATACTGGTAATCAGTTGGCCCCATAAATTAATAACAAAAAGGTTTTAAGTCCTCGTGGGATCGATACTTTTTATACTACTTGAACGATACGTGCGCTTGCGTTATACGTGTGTGATTACGCCGGTCATACCTCGTACTATGTTTTTATCGATTTACGAGACAAGGTTGGCTTCTAGCAAAACGCCATGCCTACCCAATTCTCCAGAAATATTCTTACTGGAATATACGATCTTTATCAGGCGTAGTATACCGTAGTATTATGTATTGCAATCCAGTATCAGATGTCACGTACGAGGCCTGGGGCTGGAATAATGTCTACCCATTACGAAGCACATATCAGATATCAAGCAACTAGTCTCTTTGAATCGGATAATCATGACCTTGTCATATTATCCCGATGGTTACAACACTATAGAGAACCAGTTCTGAATCCCTGCGTGATCATCATCTCCACATATCTGAAGTGATACTTCCGTCTTGATATCACATCCAATACACTATGATTCTCAATAAACCCAGAAGAGGCGTACACAGAACCTGTTAAAGTCCTGGACGACCAAAACCAAAGTTTACCGATTGTCGTAAGTACTAGCGATGCAAGTCTCAGGTTAAGACCAAATACACTGTTGAGTTTCAATCAAGTCCCAAGGATCATAAATCATGCATAAACGAGTTGAATACACATCAAAGGAGGTGCGGAATAACTCACATTGATCGGTAGAGATGCAACGAAGATGGAGTGCGAACTGCTCTCCCTTGCTCGGCAGTGAGCTGCGCGTGTGGTGGGCTGCACGGCGTGGGGCTGCTTCTTCCTCCAAGAATCGGCCATGGGAGACACCATTGAAGCTCCAAGCTTCAAGCTTCCAAGCTCACGAACTCACTTCCCTATCACCTTTGTATTCCTCCATGAGTGTGCTAGCTCATAGATCTTGCAACAAGATCATTGCTTCTCCTTCATTGATCGGTCAAACCAGAAAAACAGAAGGGGAAATCGGTCCAAGACCGAGAGAGAAGAAGATGGAAAATGGGTTCCATTTTTGGCTCCAAAACGCAAAACGTGAAGGAGAGAGAGAGTGAATTAATGAAAAAGAAAATTGTAATTGGCTTTATATTTTCCAAAAAATAATAAACCATTTACCTTTTTCCAATTTCAAAAACAAACATAAATGCTTGTCAATCACTACAAATCAACTGACATCAATCACTCAAATGTCACATCACTCAAAGTGACATGTGATTTGACGATTGATGTGACTTGCGATTTGACGCTTGATTTGACTTGCGTGCCGCACTCGAATTCGAAATGCGAATGCGCTCGCAATCAATCCCGGGCTCGGGTTCGCTAATTCCAAATTAACGAATTTTCCGTTGCGTCGTAATTAAATGATTACGCCTAGCGAATTCACTATTCACATCGCTAATGAATTAATTCTAAATTAATTCGTTCGCCCGAATTAAAATCTAATTTCAATTCCGCGTCGAAATCTAATTTCGTTATAATATATCGAATATATTAATTTATCGATTAATTCCAAATTAATCGTTCTCTCTCTTTAACGATATTTTATCTGAGATAAAATATCTCCGTAATTAATCCCAGATTAATTTTCTCTCTCATCGAATTAATCCCAGATTAATTAAAGTGCGAGTCATACGTCATCGGTGAATCTTCAGAAACCAACCCATGAGATCTCCGGATATGTTGGCAGTAAATACGGTCGTCGGACTATCCGAACACGTAAGTATCGCGTACTACGTTTATACCGATTTACAAGACAAGGTTGGCTTCTAGCAAAGCGCCATGCCTACCCAATTCTCCAGAAATATTCTTACATGAATATATAGATCTGTATCAAGCGTAGTATACTGTAGTATTGTGTATATCGGCCCAGTATCGGATAGTCACGTGCTAGGGCTGGGGCTGGATAAGTGTCTGCCCAGTCCGAAGCAAAAGTCGGATGTCTGGTAACTAGTCTCTATAATCGGATATGCATGACCTAGTCATAATATCCCGATGGTTGCGCAACACTTAAGAGCACTAATACCGTATCCTGCGTGACATCATCTCCACTATGACTGAAGTGATACTTCCGTCTTGACATCACACCCAATACACTACGACTCTCTGATAAACCCAGAAGTGGTGTACGCAGAACCGGTTAAAGCCCTGTACCACCAAGACCAAAGTCTATCGATTATCGTAAGTTTTAGCGATGTAAGTCTCAGGTTAAGACTTTACACACCTACCTTGATTTCGGCCTCCCATAGACACATAGTGATAATAACAATGGGATTCCGAAGGGTCTATCCAGAGCGAAGCTGTTTCCCGTACCATCGGAGAAACACAACCTCCTATCGCACTTGCATAAGTATCCAATACTTAAATATATGAGAACTATGCCGTTGTGCCCTCACAACGCGCACAAGTGCAATACTAGCCTATTCCGCATTATCGATGTCCTGTCTCGATAATACTCCGATTAGGGATATTTAATGATTAATCCTTCGTGGACTGATACTGTCTCATATTATCTCGATCCAGGAACTAATCATATGGACCTCTCTTCATTTACACATCTATGGTGATCTAATCACAAATGATGAGAGTGCAATTTCCTTGTCACATTGTTAATTTGTACAACAACACCGTGATCTGTACAAATAGTGACGCTATGGGTCATATTATCCAACAATCTCCCACTTGGCACATAGCCAGTCACTCGAGTGTCTAACACCCGAACTATGTACGGTTTGCTCAAATTGCTGAGAAAAGATTTTCGTCAGCGGATTTGCGTAATTATCTTCTGACGCGATTTATACGATCATCACATCGCCACGATGTATGATCCGAACGACTCAGATGAATATAGAAGTATATATCTGGATCGTCGATGAGACCATTAATTCTTTAGCCTGTGCTGACACCTAGCTCAACCGCTAACAGAACTATATCTAATCTAATTAGATTTATTATCGATCCAAATGGCTTCTATTGCTGCCTCAGCTGCAGCAATAATCTGCATTTATTGTTAATTCGGCAACAATTATCTTGCTCGGAATATTTCCAGCTTACTGTCCCGTTGTTCAAACTTTATAGTACCGCAGTATTTACCGGTTTGGAAACTTGCAGCAGTGATCCTAGTCACTTCAAGTTCTCCTACTCCATAATTTAAGACAGCATCTTTAGTTCTCTCAGATACTAACAGATGTTCTTAATCTTCAATCCAGTGACTATCACTTGGATTGACCCGATTGTGACTCCATATGCTCGAAGCGTATGAGACACCAATACAAGTACATTTTAAATGTACAATTTCAGAGAGTGTTAACAACTCCAAATCTGTCCCTGTAGATCTTTATTCCTTGAATAAAGGTTGTTACTCCCCAGAATTCTACGGAGAATTTCTTATGAAAGAATATCTATGAAAGCCAAGCTTTCACCAATTGCTTTATGGGAATTTCAATGTCAGTGCCCTCCCACTAACCTCCTTATATACACAAGAATTATTTCGTTTTGAGTCAAATCATAAACCATTATGATTATTTCAAAACGTCAGTTCCAAGAACCTTATGCTTGTTTCAATCCAAACATGGATCGAATAACCCGCAAACCTCGTTTGTTGGTTATACAAAATCGTCAGAATGTTATAAACATTCTCCAAAAGGTTTCCTTTTCAGGAAAGCGATTTTGATCTATAACTGACACATTTCATAAATGAAATACGCAGTTATCAACAAGCATCTTCAAAATGGATTTACCATGGCAACAGGTAAAAGGTTGAACCGTTATTAACACAATGTTGATAACGATACCTTTCCGTCAAAAGCCCAGCTTTGTACGTTGGTATGTTGCCTTCCATGTATGTCTTCCTTGAAGACGTTTAATGTACCAATAGGCACAATGCCTTGTGGTACAACAACTAGTATCAAAAATAGTTGTTATACATGGAATCCATTTCGGATTCATGACACTTTGTCATAATAGGGAGTCGATACCTTGTATCACTACCTCATACGTAATCAGTTGGTGTACCTTAAAAGATTAACATCTTATGAGGTGAGATCAGAAACCCATACCCCAGGTTATTTTCTGACTCTTTCTGATCTACGCGGTTCTGTGTACTCGAAGATTAATAGAATAGTTTCATCATTGATGAACTATTTATGTTCCATTAGGAATAGTGCCTGAATAGTATTACTCTGATTTTCATCGAGTTTTACTATCCTCCCACTTACCACTGCATGTCTGTATTCCTCTCAGGAAAACTGCATGGTGAGCAACAATCTAATTGTTCTCTGGTGATATGTATAAATACAATACTTATGGTATCCCTAGGATAGCCTACAATTGACACTTATCCAATTTGGGTTCTAGTTTGGTATCATCCAAACATATGCCTAGCATCCCAAATGGTCAAGAATGAGAAACCCGGTTTCTTTCCCGTTCATATCTAATATGATATTTGTCAAACAAATTATTAATAGAACTTTATTCTAAATAAGTTATTGCACTGTTAAAAATTATCCGTTGAAGGAAATGGTAGCTCAGAGCGACTCATGATTAGCCTTATCATGTCTAACATGATTCGGTTAATCCGTTCGGATACACCGTCACTTTGACGTGTTCCGGGAGGAGTCCTCATTTGAAAGAACACTATACTCTTTCAAGTATATAAGAAACTTATTGCTTAAGTATTTTCCATTACGGTCTTACCGTGACGGTATAATACTATAGCCGATCTGTTTGTCTATTTCGTGTCGAAACTCTAAAAGTTTCTGATTTGTGTTCTTCAAAAGAAACATATAACCATAATGCGATGCCACATCCGTATAGGTCACGAAATATTCATATCTACATCTAGCCTAGCTAGACATGGGCCCACTAACTTCACCATGAATAGGGCTAACAGATCGATGGCACTTACACTATTACCAAGTAAACAGTGTTTTAGGTATTTTACCTAACAAACTAGATTCGTAGACTTTATTTGAATAGTCAAATCAGTCCTAGTACCCACTCTTCAAAAGTGTGGATATACGAGTCTTGTATAATTGTGTCCCAGACAACAATGCCACAAATAAGTCTCTATTGATCAAATCAATTTGAGCTATTTATTTGTCATTTTATATGTTTGAGATTTTAATTATATTCAAAATATAAATTCTGTTATTCACATCTAATGTGTTTATCTCAGTATCATCTTTATATAATGAAACACTTAGTGTTCTAGAATATAAAGGTTTATCCACAATGGATTAAGCACTGATATAGAGATAATGTCTCTAGTCAAACTAGTTACATTATAACAGTTCCTAATTTAAGTACACACCCGAATGGTAGTTCCTAAACTTAGGTATCTACGGTCGAAACAGCGACTTTCGTCCCGTTTCCGATTCGCAGAGCAATCTCAGCTTGAAGTCAGTATCCTGCTCAAAGCAGATTCTGAACATCAATACATATATTTTATGTACCACACTAAGTATTTAAAATCTAATTTCAATACTAGTTGTGAACATAACTTTGACAAACATTTTTAAAGTCAGAGCCTTGCCCTTTCTTTAATTCCTTCGTGTCTGCCATATCCAAATGGTAGTCACTTTGGTATATGTCAATTATCCTTTTCAATATTTTAGGAACCTTAGGCCAAGCCTTGGGTTTTTAGAATATCGAAACGATGTGCACCTCGTGCTACATGCCCAATTGCAAACTTTGACTTTATCTCCTCTAGAATAGTCAATTAATTCTCCAAGAATTATAAATTGCAATTTTAATACTTCTTAAATCTAAAATTAGATTTATGACAAGTATATTAAATTAAGCATTAAAGTCATCATCACATAAATCTTCCAAAGATTTTATGCTCTACTTATTTTGCTTAATTTTGGGCTTAAGGTATAATAAGTTATTTTATCAAATAAAGTAACCTATTATTTATTCCCAATTTGAAAATTAAATTATTTAAAATATTTTAATCCCAGATTATATTTTAAATATCCAACTTTTCAATTTTATCTTGATTACAATAGTCCAACTATTTAATCAACGATTAGTGGTACTATATATATTATAATGATTATAATAGTCCAACTATATAATCAAATATAATCCAAATTAATTAACCTCAATTACATTGATTACTATAATCCAATTATAAAATCAACTGTAAACTGAAATTAATTAATTCAAATATATTGATTAATATAATCTAATTAAATATAATCAAATATAATACAGTCCAACTGTTTATTAAAACAACAATTTAAATATTAGTCCAACTAACATTTAATCTAATGACGAAATAATTAAATGAGCGCGTATGGCGAGTAATTGAACGAGTATTGCAAATTCAATTCTTGCCTCCCACTATTTTTCGGCGAGCCTCTAACCCTCTGTCGAGTACTCGGGAAACCGTGTTTCCTAGTGGGCTAGGATCCCGTTAAATATCACACAATCTTGACTTTGGCCAACAAATTGTATGATAATTAACTAGGTAGATCTCGAAGATCAATTGGATCTCATCCAACTCCTAGATCCAGTAGGTGGACATCCAAGTCCCAAACATATATCATATATATGCCTATATATCGAATATATACCCTAACCTTTTTCCTCTGAATCAACTAGGCCTTGGCTTTGGCACAACAAACCTAGTGATCCCAGTCAAGCGCGGACCCATTGACCATGGAAGCTTCGTAATCAATGTCGATGGACAAGAAGTGGTCTTGACTTTGGCCAACAAACCACAACTTGGACATGACACCAATATGGAATAAAGCCTCGTGATTCAAACACATCTTCGACGGACAAGGGCTTGACTTTGGCCAACAACCGATGCCAATCTAGGATCTTGAGCAAGAATCACTCAATGGAAGGAAAAACGCATGATATTTGATGAGGGTTTTTCGCGTGCAAATTGGCAACCAATTTATTATCTTTGTTAAGGTCTCATCATCATACACCCTTAAACATGCATTCTAAACACATAATAAAGCGCATATGATAAAATAATAATGATATGCGGATGGATATTTTACACATTGATCCTAGATCAAATCTCTCACTTTCTCTCTCCAAGCTAGCACTTGTATTACTTCTACCCGTTACACTACACTTCTAAAGAAACCTCATATACATTGAGGGGAATAGGTGAGAAGAGAATACAAAGAAATAGGAGATAAGGCTGGACACGCAGGTCCAATTAATAAATCAAATTTATTACAATTTCCAAAATCGCCCCACCCGGCTAATATCCATCCGATATACATTATTCAAGTATCACAACCATGTATTCATACAAGCATGTTATCAATCAATCTAATCAAATTAATTAATCTGATAATTAGTGATCATCCAATGTTCAAACAACGATTTGATTTTGTTCGAGTCAAACTCGTTTTTGCGAATAAGTACTTAAAGTACTAATCTACGAATTAATTAAATTACATAATTAAATCCAATTTAATACGCATTTAATTCTAATTCATTATTTAATTCCAAATTAAATATTACACTTTATAAAATAAACCTTTACGACTTAAATTCCAAATTTAATCGTTACGGGTCTCAAAGCCCGATTAATATCCAATATTAATTTAATTAAAGTCCAATGGGCTTTTAATTAATTCTTGAGGCGTGGACTTTTGGTCAACTCGGGTCAAACCCGCAACCAAAGTCCAATCCGGGAGTTACCCCATAAGCCCATAAATTAATTTAGGCCCATTAGGCCC
The DNA here is from genome assembly GCA_019454045.1 of Zanthoxylum bungeanum. Classification (NCBI taxonomy): domain Eukaryota; kingdom Viridiplantae; phylum Streptophyta; class Magnoliopsida; order Sapindales; family Rutaceae; genus Zanthoxylum; species Zanthoxylum bungeanum. Next base: position 140,397 of record SKCR01033661.1, on the reverse strand, counting down.
AATTAAACGTTAAAGGTTCATTAGTCGCATTTGGGCCTTTTGGAAGCGGGTTTGGGCCTAATTGGATCCAACCAATTTTGGCCTAAACCAACTTTGTACAACAAAGTCCAATAAACCCAATAACAACTTTAAAAGCCCAATCCAATTTTAAGGCCCAATAATTTAATTCCAAAAATTCCAAATTTCCCAATTAAATTACCTAAAGTGTATAACATTATTAATTACCCAAATCAAAGTTTCCAAAACATCAAATTTGTCCAATTAATCATGTTTATCATCAATTAATCATATCCAACATAATTTGATCAAAATCAAACCCAATTTCATGCTTCATGTGTCTCGGCCAAAGAGGGAAATTATGCCCAAATCAAATTCAATCCAATTGAACCAAGATTAAACATAAATTCAACATCCCCAAATGATTTGCAAGTCATCCAATGAACAAAAAATCAAAAATCCAAGACAATATTAGGTTCATATTTTCGGCCATCACAAGCAAATGGGGGAAATTGTTCCAAACACTTTTTCATCAAATTGATCTAATCAATCATCAATTAAACAACATTTAAGCATTCTAAATCATCCAATTTCATTAAACATGCTCAAAATCAAGTTTACCCAAATTAAAGTTTTGGCCAACAATAAGCAAATTGGGGAAAATCAATCCAATTAATTTTTCTTCAAATTGATTACATATAACTCTAAGTTATTCATATACAAACATTCTTAAACAAACAATTTGTCAAAATCATGCTTAAATCAAAAAGCCCCAAATTTTGCTCAAGAACCCTAAAAATGTTTTATGCACAAATGGCTCAAGATACCATTGTTGAGTTTCAATCAAGTCCCAAGGATCATAAATCATGCATAAACGAGTGAATACACATCAAAGGAGGTGCAGAATAACTCACATTGATCGGTAGAGATGCAACGAAGATGGAGTACGAACTGCTCTCCCTTGCTCGGCAGTGAGCTGCGCGTGTGGTGGGCTGCACGGCGTGGGGCTGCTTCCTCCTCCAAGAATCGGCCATGGGAGACACCATTGAAGCTCCAAGCTTCAAGCTTCCAAGCTCACGAACTCACTTCCCTATCACCTTTGTATTCCTCCATGAGTGTGCTAGCACATAGATCTTGCAACAAGATCATTGCTTCTCCTTCATTGATCGGTCAAACCAGAAAAACAGAAGGGGAAATCGGTCCAAGACCGAGAGAGAAGAAGATGGAAAATGGGTTCCATTTTTGGCTCCAAAACGCAAAACTTGAAGGAGAGAGAGAGTGAATTAATGAAAAAGAAAAATTGTAATTGGCTTTATATTTTCCCAAAAAATAATAAACCATTTACCTTTTTCCAATTTCAAAAACAAACATTAAATGCTTGTCAAACTACAAATCAACTCACATCAATCACTCAAATGTCACATCACTCAAAGTGACATGTGATTTGACGATTGATGTGACTTGCGATTTGACGCTTGATTTGACTTGCGTGCCGCACTCGAATTCAAAATGCGAATGCGCTCGCAATCAATCCCGGGCTCGGTTCGCTAATTCCAAATTAATGAATTTTCCGTTGCGTCGTAATTAAATGATTACGCCTAGCGAATTCACTATTCACGTCGCTAATGAATTAATTCTAAATTAATTCGTTCTCCCGAATTAAAATCTAATTTCAATTCCGCGTCGAAATCTATTTCGTTATAATATATCGAATATATTAATTTATCGATTAATTCCAAATTAATCGTTCTCTCTCTTTAACGATATTTTATCCGAGATAAAATATCTCCGTAATTAATCCCAGATTAATTTTCTCTCTCATCGAATTAATCCCAGATTAATTAAAGTGCGAGTCATACGTCATCGGTGAATCTTCAGAAACCGACCCATGAGATCTCCGGATATGTTGGCAGTAAATACGGTCGTCGGACTATCCGAAACGTAAGTATCGCGTACTACGTTTATACCGATTTACAAGACAAGGTTGGCTTCTAGCAAAGCGCCATGCCTACCCAATTCTCCAGAAATATTCTTACAGGAATATATAGATCTGTATCAAGCGTAGTATACCGTAGTAGTGTGTATATCGGCCCAGTATCGGATAGTCACGTGCTAGGGCTGGGGCTGGTGGAAGTGTTCTGCCCCGTCCGAAGCACATGTCGGATGTCTGGTAACTAGTCTCTATAATCGGATATGCATGACCTAGTCATAATATCCCGATGGTTGCGCAACACTTAAGAGCACTAATACCGTATCCTGCGTGACATCATCTCCACTATGACTGAAGTGATACTTCCGTCTTGACATCACACCCAATACACTACGACTCTCTCATAAACCCAGAAGTGGTGTACGCAGAACCGGTTAAAGCCCTGTACCACCAAGACCAAAGTCTATCAATTATCGTAAGTATTAGCGATGTAAGTCTCAGGTTAAGACTTTACACACCTACCTTGATTTCGGCCTCCCATAGACACATAGTCATAATACCAATGGGATTCCAAAGGCTCTATCCAGAGCAAAGCTGTTTCCCGTACCATCGGTGAAACACAACCTCCTATCGCACTTGCATAAGTATCCAATACTTAAATATATGAGAACTATGCCGTTGTGCCCTCACAACACGCACAAGTGCAATACTAGCCTATTCCGCATTATCGATGTCCTGTCTCGATAATACTCCGACTAGGGATATTTAATGATTAATCCTTCGTGGACTGATATTGTCTCATATCATCTCAATCCAAGAACTAATCATATGGACCTCTCTTCATTTATACATCTATGGTGATCTAATCACAAATGATGAGAGTGCAATTTCCTTGTCACATAGTTAATTTGTACAACAACACCGTGATCTGTACAAATAGTGACGCTATGGGTCATATTATCCAACATACACCTACCCTGAAACGGACTCCCATAGACACATATACATACTACCAATGGGATTCCGCGGGGTCTATCCAGAGCGAAGCTGTTTTCCGTACCATCGGTAAAACACAACCTCCTATCACACTTGCATAAGTATCCTATACTTAAATATATGAGAACTATGCCGTTATTCCCTCACAACGCGCACAAGTGCAATACTAGTCTATTCCGCATTATCGATGTCCAATCTCGATAATACTACGACTAGGGATATTTAATGACTAAACCTTTATGGATTGATACTGTCTCATATCATCTCAATCCGGAACTAATCATATGGACTTTTACCATTCATATGTGAAAGTAAATAAATTACAAACTGATAAAAGGCAATTTCATTACTACATAGTTAATTTTGTACAAAAACACAATGTCTTTTACAAAACAGTGACGCTATGGGTCATAACTGTCCAACAGTTTCCCCACAACTTAGGCACTAATCCGATTTGGGTTTTAGTTTGGTATCATCCAAACATATGCCTATCATACCCAAATGTTCAGGAATGAGATACCCGGTTTCTTTCCTGTTCATATCTAATATGAAGTCTATCTAACAGATTTTCATGGAACCTTATTCAAAATAAGTCATGCACTGTTAATGCGTATCCTTTGAAGGAAATGGTAGCTCAGAGCGACTTATGATTAACCTTATCATGTCCAACAAAATTCAATTTCTCCGTTCGGACACACCGTCAAATTGACGTGTTCCGGGAGGAGTCCTCAGTGAAATAATACTATACTCTTTCAAGTATTTGAGAAACTTATTGCTTAAGTATTTTCATCATGGTCTAACCGTGACGATATTAATACTTTAGCCGATCTATTTGTCCACTTCATGTCGAAACTCTTTGATTACATCAAAAGTTTCAGATTCATGTTTCAAAAGAAACATATAACCATAACGCGATGCCACATCCGTAAAGGTCACGAAACATTCATATCCACATCTTGTTGGACAATTATGACCCATAGCGTCACTATTTGTACAGATCATGGTGTTGTTGTACAAATTAATTATGTGACAAAGAAGATTGCACTCTTATCATTTGTGATTAGATCACCTAGATGTATAAATGATGAGAGGTCCCTATGATTTGTTCCTGGACGGAGAATGATATGAGACAGTATCAGTCCACGAAGGATAAATCATTAAATATCCCTAGTCAGAGTATTATCGAGATTGGACATCGATAAATACGTAAAAGACTAGTATTACCCTTGTGCGCGTTTGTGAGGGCACAACGACATAGTTCTCATATATTTGGGTATAGGATACTCATGCAAGTGTAATAGGAGGTTGTGTTTTACCGATGGTACGGGAAACAGCTTCACTCTGGATAGACCCCATGCGGAATCCCATTGGTAGTATGACTATGTGTCTATGGGAGTCTGCAATCAGGGTAGGTGTATTTGGTCTTAACCTGAGACTTGCACCGCTAATACATACGACAATCAATATACTTTAGTTGAGGTCGTCCAGGGCTTTAACCGGTTCTGTGTACGCCAATGCTGGGTATATTAAGAATCGTAGTCTGTTGGGTGTGATGTCAAGACGGAAGTGTCACTCCAGTCATATGGAGATGATGGTCACGTAGGATACGGATCTCGTTCTCTTAAATGCTCGAGCTATCGGGATATTATGACAAGGTCATGAATATCTGATTATAGAGACTAGTTACCAGACATCCGATATGTGCTTCGTACGGGGCAGACACAATTCCAACCCCAGGCCTAGCACGTGAACATCCGATACTGGACAGAAATACGCAATACTACGGTATACTACGCTAGATATAGATCACATATTCCTATAAGGATATTTCTGGAGAATTGGGTAGGCATGGAACTTTGCTAGAAGCCAACCTTGTCTTGTAAATCAGTACAAATGTAGTACGAGGTACTTACGTGTTCGGATAGTCCGACGACCGTATTTACTACCAACATATCCGGGGATCTCATGGGTCACTTCCCGAAGATTCACTGATGATGTATGACTCGCACTTTATTAATCTGGGATTAATTAAAAGAGAGAGAAAATTAATCTGGGATTAATTAGAAGAGAGAGAAAATTAATCTGGGATTAATTACAGAGATATTTTATCTGGGATAAAATATTAATTAAAGAGAGAGAACGATTAATTTGAAATTAATCGATAAAATAATATATTTGATATATTATACGAAATTAGATTTCGACGCAGAATTAAAATTAGATTTTAATTCGGGCGAACGAGTTAATTTAGAATTAATTCATTAGCGACGTGAATAGTGATTTCGCTAGGCGTAATCGTTTAATTGCGTCACGATGGAAAATTTGTTAATTTGGAATTAGCGAACCTGAGCCCGGGATTATTTGCGAGCGCATTCACATTTCGAATTCGAGTGCGGCACGCAAGTCAAATCAAGCGTCAAATCGCTAGTCACATCAAGCGTCAAATCAAATGTCACTTTCAGTGATGTGACAAGTTGTCACTTGATTTGAGTGATTGATCTAGTAGTTGAAAAACATTATTGCTTTTTGCTTTTGACTTTTGCTCTTTTGACTTTTGGAAAATTGAAAAAGTGGTAAATGGTTTAATTTACTTTTTGGAAAATATATAAACCATAATTCATTTTTTCTTTTCCTAATTCTCTCTCCACTTTCACGGTTTCTAGGAAACCTTTCTTCCCTCCATTTTCTCTTCTCCCTCTCACGGCTCACTGCCGATTTCTTCCTCAAATTTCTGGTATGACCGAAAATAAAGAAGAAGAAGGAGCGCTAGCACACACATGGGTTATACATAGGTGATATGGAAACGAACACATGAGCTTGGAATCAATTTTGGAGCTTGAAACTTAGAGCTTCCATGGTGTCTCCCATGGCCGAATCTTGGAGGACTTTCACAGCCCAAAACCGAGCACCACTGCAGTTCAATAGACCAAAACCGAGCTTCATGGAGGAGGCCAAGTGGTTTTGTTCTTCGCATCTCAAACCGTTCAATGTGAGTATGTATTCCGCCTTACTTCTTTGATGTATTCATGCGAATTTCTTGCTTGATTTCATGATCTTGGGACCTAATTAGAAACCAACAATGGTATCTATGAGCTTTGATCAAGCATGAAAAAGTTAGGGTTTGAAATTGGGTAAAATCAATTGAAGCATGATTTGGTTAAATTGATTGATTAAGTATGCTTATATGTTGATTAATTGAAGTTGTGTATGTTCAATTTCATGAAATTTGATTGGATCAAGTTTTCCCCAAAATTGGAGGCATGGCCGAAATTGAAGAACCCTAATTTCTTGGTGATTTTTTGTTTTTTGATCATTGGATGACTTAAAACAAGTGGGTAATGTTAATTTGAAGTTCAATTGGATTGAATTTTGATTTGGAACAATTTTCCCCAAATTAAAGTAGGCTTGGTCGAATTCAAGTAACATGAAATTCATTGTGTTTTTTATTTTGATTCATTGGATGAGTTGAATTGATTTGGGAAATAATGATTGTGGATTCAATTGGATTGAAACCGAATCAGATAGAAAAACCCCTAATTGCCGAGACTTTAAGCATGTAAATTGGGTTTGATTTTGATTGAATTGTGTTGGACACTATGTGTTGTTAAAGTGCATGATTAATTATGCTAATTGATGTTTTAGAAATATTAATTGGGTGGTTAATTGTGGATTACACTTAGGTTAATTAATTATGGAATTTGGAATTTTATAAGTTAATTAATTGGGCTTGTTTTTGGAAATTGGGCCTTAAAGATAGTAATTGGGCTTTTGGGCTTGGTTTTACCAAGTTAGGTTTAGGCCAATTTGGTTGGATCAATTTGGACCCAAAACCGCATCCAAAAAGTCCAATTATGACTTAATGGACCTTAATTATTTAATTGGGCCTAATGGGCCAAAATTGATTTATGGGCTTATGGGGTAAATCCCGGATTGGACTTTGGTTATCGGTTTGACCCGAGTTGACCAAAAGTACACGCCTTATAGAAATTAATTAAAAGCCCATTGGACTTTAATTAAATAAACATTAGATGTTAATCGGGCTTAGAGACCCGCAACGATTGAATTTGGAATTTAAATCGTAAAAGTTCGTTAGTAAAAGTGTAATATTTAATTTGGAATTAAATAATGATATAGAATTAAATGCGTATTAAATTGGATTTAATTATGTAGTTTAATTTAATTCAAGAATTCGTACTTTGAGTACTTATTCGCAAAACGAGTTTGACTCGAGCAAAAATCAAATCGTTGTTTGAACATTGGATGATCACTAATTATCAGATTAATTAATTGGATTAGATTGATTGATAACATGCTTGTATGAATACATGGTTGCGATGCATGAATAATGTATATCGGATGGATATTAGATGGGTGGGGCAATTTTAGAAATTGTTGTAATAAATTTGATTTATTAATTGGACCTGCGTGTCCAGCCTTATCACCTCTATACTCTTTGTATTCTCTTCTCACCTATTCCCCTCAATGTAAATGAGGTTTCTTTAGAAGTGTAGTGTAACAGGTAGAAGTAAATACATGTGCTAGTTGGAGAGAGAAAATGAGAGATTTGATCTAGGATCAATGTAAAGTATCAATCCGCATATCATTATTATTTTATTTCATATGCGCTTTATTATGTGTTTAGAATGCATGTTTAAGGGTGTATGATGATGAGACCTTAACAAAGATAATAAATTGGTTGCCAATTTGCACGCGAAAAACCCTCGTTCAATATTAAACGTCTTTCCTTCCATTGAGTGATTCTTACTCAATATCCTAGACGGCATTGGTTTGTTGGCCAAAGTCAAGGCCTTTGTCCGTCGAAGATATGTTTGAATCATGAAGGCTTTGTTCCATATCAGTGTCTTGTCCAAGTTGTGGTTTGTTGGCCAACGTCAAGACCACTTCTTGTCCATCGACATTGATTACGAAGCTTTCCATGGTCAATGGGTCGCACTTGACTGGGATCACTAAGTTTGTTGTGCCAAAGCCAAGGCTTAGTTGATTTAGAGGAAAAAGGTTAGGTAATACATTGGATGTATTGGCATATATAAGATATATGTTTCGGACTTGGATGTCCCCCTACCGGATCTAGGAATTGGATTGGATCCAATTGATCTTAGAGATCTACCTAGTTAATTATCATACAATTTGTTGGCCAAAGTCAAGATTGTGTGATATTTAACGGGATCCTAGCCCACTAGGAAACGCGGTTTCCCGAGTACTCGACAGAGGGTTAGAGGCTCACCGAAAAATTGTGGGAGGCAAGAATTGAATTTGCAATATTCATTCAATTACTCGCCATACGCGCTCAATCACAAATTATTTCGACGTTAGATTAAATGTTAGTTGGACTAATATTTAAATTGTTGTTTTTAATTAACAGTTGGACTGTTTTATAGTTGATTATATAATTTGAATATAGTAATCAATATATTTGAATTAATTAATTTCAATTTACAGTTGATTTTATAATTGGATTATAGTAATCAATGTAATTGAGGTTAATTAATTTAAATTATATTTCATTGTATAGTTGGACTATAATAATCAATATAATACATAGTACCACAAATCGTTGATTAAATAGTTGGACTATTAGAATCAAGATATAATTGAAAGATTGACATTTAAAACATAATCCTAGGGAAAATGTGTTTAAATGATTTAATTTTCAAATTGGGAATAAAGTTTCAGGATGGTCCTGGAAAATAATAAGTTATTTTATTTGATAAAATAATATATATTAAGCTTAAAGCCCGGAGTTAAGCAAATAGTAGAACATGATATTTGGAATATTCATGTAATGATAAATTTAGTGCTTAATCCATTATACTTGTCAAGTAGACTCCTTAATTTCTGAATCAGAATTAAGGAATAGATCCTTAAAGTATGATAATGAAATTGAAGGATTTTCATGGATCTGTTTTAGATCTTTGAAATACTATAATTGCAATAAATAATTCTTGGAGAATTAATGACTATTCTCGAGACAAATCAAACTTTGCAATTAGGCAAGTAGCGCAAGGCGCACCTTACTTCGATATTCTAGAAACCCGAGGCTTGGCCAAAGGTTTCTGGAATATGAAAAGGGCAAAGGCAAAATCATTATAATCTTCTGGGAAGATAAATGACATATCCAGAATGTCTGCCTAGATGTGGCAAACGGGATCACGGAAGCGTGACTGCCGTTTGGACAAAGCAGACATAGAGGAATTGAAGACGAGCAAGGCTCTGACTTCAAATATAGTTGTCATATTTATGTTAAATACTAGTATTGAAATTGGATTTTAAATACTTAATGTGGTACATAAATATATATTGATGTTCGTAATCCGTTTTGAACAGGATACTGACTTCTATTGAGATACTATCTGCGAATTGAAAACGGGACGAAAGTCGCTGTTTTAACCGTAGATACCAGAATTTAGGAACTACCTTCGGGTATGTACTTAAATTAGGAAACTGTTATAATGTAACTAGTTTGACTAGATGCATTATCTCTATATCAGTGTTTAACCCGCTGCGGGTGAACCTTTATATTATAGAACACTAAAGTGTTTTATTATATAAAGATGATATTGAGATAAGCACATTAGATGTGAATAACAGCATTTATATTTTGAATATAAATAATATCTCAAATATATAACATGACAAATAAATAGCTCAAACGGATTTGATCAGTTAAGAAACCTAATTGTGGCATAGTTGTCAGGGACACTATTAAACAAGAATCGTATATCCACACTTTCGAAGAGTGGGTACTAGGACTAATTTGATTCTATTCAAATAAAGTCTACGAATCTAGTTTATTGGGCAAAGTGCCTAAAACACTATTTACTTGGTAAAAGTGCCAGTGCCACCGATCTGTTAGCCCTCGTTCATAGTGAAGCAAGTGGGCCCATGTCTAGCTAGGCTAGATGTGGATATGAATATTTTGTGACCTTTACGGATGTGGCATCGCGTTATGGTTGTGTGTTTCTTTTGAAGAACACAAATCGGAAACTTTCACAGTTTCGACACGAAATAGACAAATAGATCGGCTAAAGTATTAAACCGTCACGGTAAGACCGTAATGGAAAATACTTAAGCAATGAGTTTCTAATATAATTGAAAGAGTATAGTATTCTTTCAAAGAGGACTCCTCCCGGAACACGTCAGTTTGACGATGTGTCCGAACAGGATTAACCGAATTTTGCTAGACATGATAAGGTTAATCACGAGTCGCTCTGAGCTACCATTTCCTTCAACGGATAAGATTTAAACAGTGCAAGAACTTATTTTGAATAAGGTTCCATAATAATCTGTTTGATAGATATCATATTAGATATGAACAGGAAAAGAAACCGGGTTTCACATTTCTGAATATTTGTGAATGCTAGGCATACGTTTGGATGATACCAAACAAGAACCCAAATTGGATAAGTGCCAACTGTAGGTTATCCTAGGGATACCATAAGAATTGTACTTATACACCTCACCAGAGAATAATTAGATTATTGCTCACCATGCGATTTTCCAAAGAGGAATACCGATATGCAGTGGTAAGTGGGAGGATAGTATAACTCGATGAAAATCGGAGTAATACTGTTCAAGGCACCGAATCTTAATGGAACATAAATAGTTCATCAAGGATGAAACTATACCATTAATCTTCGAATACACAAGAACCGCGTAGGTCGGAGAGAATCAGAAAACAACCTGGGGTATGGGTTTCTGATCTCACCTCATAAAGATGTCTATCTTATTGAGGAAAACCAACTGACTACGTATGAGGAAGTGATACAAGGTATCGACTCCCTATTATGGCAAAGTGCCATGAGTCCGAAGTGGATTCCATGTATATCAACCAGTTTGGATACTAGTTGATGTACCACAAGGCATTGTGCCTATTGGTACTATATAAGTCTTCAAGGAAGACGTACATGGATGGCAACATACCAACGTATAAAGCTAGGCTTTTAATGGAAAGGTATCGTTATCAACATTGTGTTGATTACGATTCAACCTTTTACCTATTGCCACGGTAAATCCATTTGGATAATACTTGTTATTCGATCCATGATTGGATTGAAGCAAGCATTAGGTTCTTGGAATTATCATTTTGATGTAATCATAATAATTTATGATTTAATTCAAAACGAAAATGATTCTTGTGTATATAAGAAGGTTAGTGGGAGCGCACTGACAGTGGCTGTCCTATAAAATAATGATAATATGTCATTTCTTGGAAATGATATTCCCATAAAATAAATATCGGCGAAAGCTTGGCTTTCGAAATACTCTCCGAGAAACCGTACATTGAAAAATGTACGCGACCTGGTGTCTCATACGCTTTGAGCATATGGATTCACAAACAGGCCAATCCGAGTGATAGTCACTGGATTGATGTGAAGAACATCCGTTAGTATCTTAGAGAACTAATGATGCTTTCTTAGTCTATGGAGACGGAGAACTTGAGGTGACTGGGATCACTATAGCAAGTTTCCTATAACCGATAAAGACGACTAAAAGTCGCAAACGGTACTATATAGTTTGAATAATGGTACGGTGAACTGGAAATCTTCCAAGCAAGATACTGTTACCAAATAAATAAAAAATGCGGGTTAATTGCAGCAGCTGAGGCAGCAATAGAAGCCATATGGGTGAATAACAAATCTAATTGGATTAGATATAGTTCTGTTAGCAGCTGAGCTAGGCGTCAGCACAGGCTAAAGAATTAATGGTCTCATCAACGATCTAGATACATACTTCGATATTCATCTGATTCGTTCGGATCATACATCGTGGAGATGTGATGATCGAATGAATCGTATCAAGATGATGTTCATACAAATCCGCTAACGAAAAGCATTTCTCAGCAATTTGAGCCAACCGTACATAGTTCGGGTGTCAGAGACTCGGGTGACTGGCTATAGGCCAAGTGGGAGATTGTTGGACAATTATGACCCATAGCGTCACTATTTGTACAGATCATGGTGTTGTTGTACAAATTAACTATGTGACAAAGGAGATTGCACTCTTATCATTTGTGATTAGATCACCTAGATGTATAAATGATGAGAGGTCCCTATGATTTGTTCCTGGACGGAGAATGATATGAGACAATATCAGTCCACGAAGGATAAATCATTAAATATCCCTAGTCAGAGTATTATCGAGATTTGACATCGATAAATACGTAAAAGACTAGTATTACACTTGTGCGCGTTTGTGAGGGCACAACGGCATATTTCTCATATATTTGGGTATAGGATACTCATGCAAGTGTAATAGGAGGTTGTGTTTTACCGATGGTACGGGAAACAGCTTCGCTCTGGATAGACCCCCCGTGGAATCCCATTGGTAGTATGACTATGTGTCTATGGGAGTCTGCAATCAGGGTAGGTGGAAAACCAAGTGGCAGATCATTTATCGAGGCTCGAGAATGGAGAAACAGCTGACAAAGAATTGACAATCAAAGAAACTTTTCCAGATGAACAGTTGTTTGCCATGAAACAGCAGAAAGTCCATTGGTATGCTGACTATGTCAACTATATAGTTTCTGGAAAATGGCCGTTGGAATGGACAACTTAACAATGAAAGAAGTTCTTCAAAGAAGTCAAGCATTATATCTGGGATGAGTCGTACCTGTTTAAACGTTGTGCTGATCAACTACTGAGACGATGTATTCCACATGAGGAGGTCAACAATGTTTTGCAGCACTGTCATTCATTACCATATGGCGGACACTTCAGCGGGAATAAAACTGCAGTAAAAGTTCTTCAATCAGGTTTGTTCTGACCCACTCTTTTTAAAGATGCTTATCTTTTTGCTCTTTAATGTGACAGGTGCCAGAGAATGGGGAATATTTCGAGGATAAATGAAGGACCATTGCAAAACATTCTGGAAGTTGAGATATTCGATGTGTGGGGTATTGATTTCATGGGACCTTTTATTCCATCATTCGGAAACTTGTACAAACTGGTTGTTGTAGACTACGTCTCCAAATGGGTTGAAGCAATTGCACTACCATCCAATGATTCAAAAGTGGTGATCAAATTCCTTAAAAAGAATATTTTCACTCGCTTCGGAACACCTAGGGCAATCATCAGTGATGATGGCACACATTTCTGCAACAAATATTTTGATGCATTCATATCCAAATACGGAGTTACTCAAAAGGTTGCCACTGCTTACCATCCAGAGTCAAATGGACAGGTTGAAGTTTCAAATAGAGAAATAAAAAGAATCTTGGAAAGAACTGTTGGATCAACCAGGATGGATTGGTCAACAAAACTGGATGATGCATTATGGGCCTACCAGACAACTTACAAGACACCCATTGGTATGTCCCCATATCGAATGGTGTTTGGGAAAGCATGCCATCTGCCAGTTGAGCTTGAACACAAGGCGTACTGGGCACTGAAGAAGTTGAATCTTGATCCACAAGCTGCAGGAGAGAAAAGACTTCACCAACTCAATGAATTGGAGGAATTTCGCCTACAGGCTTATGAGAATGCCAGATTGTACAAAGAAAAGACCAAGAAATGACATGACTGAAAAACAGTGCACAGACAGTTGGAACCAATGCAGCAGGTGTTATTGTACAACTCGAGGTTGAAACTTTTTCCTGGAAAGTTAAAATCAAGGTGGTCAGGTCCATTTTTGATCACTCACGTTTTACCATATGGAGCTGTTGAGTTACTGGATCCCAATACCAACAACACATTCAAGGTTAACGGTTAGCGTGTCAAGCACTACTGGGGAGAATCATTTGAGCGACAAAAAGAAAGTGTCACACTTTCAGATCCAGCATAACGTTCGGGTAGTCACGTCTAGCTGACGACGTTAAACTTAGCGCTAGTAGTTAGGCAACCCATGCAATTTGTGTATATATTGTGATTTGGTGTGTTTAGTTTTTACAGGTTAAGTCATTTCAGGATGGAACAAGTTCTCGCAAATCTTCACAAGCAATTTCCTTCTCTCCCTCAAAATTTTTTGATGAAAATCTACAAAGCTCGCTTAGAACGGATAAGACTACTGATGATCAAAGGTAATCCTACTGACATTCGTTGGATTATCATAGGTCCGATTGGCAGGTGAGTTTTCTGATTCTTTTATCTCACATCTGTCATGTTTAGGAAGAAGCACCTATGCTAAAAAGAGAAGAGCCAAAAGAATGTGTGTTTGTTATAAATGTGCTCGTATGTTTTGTGATACTCGTTGTCGTTCTTTAGGAATGGTGTCTGATAACCGTGAAGATAAGATTAATTTCATTAGGGATGACTTGAGTAAGGAGTTTTTAGATGACATATCTAAAACTCTTGAGACGCATTCTAGTGGATATGTGTATCATGAAATTTGCGTGTTATTTACACAATTCCAAAAAGAAAGACAACAATTAAGTCTCGGGAATCTGACTCAAAAAGACCCTGTTTGCCTATTTATAAGAAAATTGGATAGGAAGCTTGTCTGTGACGCATAGATGTCAATCAAGCCGCTACGTTTCTTGTACATATTATATCTCTTTGTCTTTTCCTAATAATTGTGATTTGTTTTGTTGTTTTCTTTTATTTTCTCCGACAAGATCCAGACCTTTTTGACCTTTCCCGATTTATTTTACTGTTTAACTAATAATTTTCATCTGGCAGGTACTAGTGCTATTATTTTACTCACCCTTTTCAGGTGTTATAAATTCAACTCATCATTGCACTTTTGAAGACATCCAGAGTAAAATATGGAAGCCACTTCAAGAAGACGAGTTGAAAACATTTGTGTGTTTTGCGGTACTAGTGTTGGTATTAAACCAAAATACGTAGCAGCAGCACAGGAATTGAGTCGAGTTATTGCTGCAAGGAATATGCACTTAGTATATGGCGGTGGATGTTAGGTTTGTTTCTAGGTCCCAAGATCAAACAAGACATGAAATACATGTGTGAACACATCAACGGAGGTAGCGGAATACTCACATCGATCGGTTGAGACGATTTGAAGACGAATGAAGCCACAAAGTGCACTGCCATTCACGCCCACTGCAGCAGTTCACTGCCCTCCAAAACAGAATTTTGAGCTGAGAAACGGAGCTCCAAGCTTCGTCCAACGGATCCCGGCTCATGGGTGAACCTCCCTACCACCTTCGCAAGTCTCGTAGTGTGCTAGCACTTGAGTTTTTGCCACAAAAACTCACTCTTTGCTTCCCATTTGTTCACGCCATTTCTGGTTCAAAACCAGTGAAGAAAAACAGTTTTGGGCGTGACTAGAAGAAGAGAAAATGAGAGAGAAGAAATTGTGTGTTGGTTGATTAAAGCATTTTCCAAAAATGCCTTTATATATTTTCAATGAAAAAATATATTAAAACAATTACAATTGATTAATTAAAACCAAAAGTAAATGCTTTTTCCCTCCAAACACTATTCTAACAACTCACATCACTATTCATTTCACTTTATTAAAGTGACTTGATGTGTGTCTATCAATCAATCAATCACATCAATCAATCACATCACTCAAAGTGACATTTGATTTGACGCTTGATGTGACGAATGATTTGATGCTTGATGTGACTTGCGTCGCCGCACTCGAATTCGAAATACGAATGCGCTCGCAATCACACTCGGGCTCGGGTTCGCTAATTCCAAATTAACGATTTTTCCGTCGCGTCGTAATTAAATGATTACGCCTAGCGAATTCACTATTCGCGTCGCTAACGAATTAATTCTAAATTAATTCGTTCGCCCGAATTAAAATCTAATTTTAATTCCGCGTCGAAATCTAATTTCGTTTAATATATCGAATATATTAATTTACCGATTAATTCCAAATTAATCGTTATCTCTCTCGAGACGATATTTTATCCTAGATAAAATATCTCCGTAATTAATCCCAGATTAATTTTCTCTCTCTTCTATATAATCCCAGATTATTTAAGAGTGCGAGTTATGCGTCATCGGTGGATTATCGGGAAGCGACCCATGAGATCCCCAGATAAGTTGGCAGTAAATACGGTCGTCGGAGTATCCGAATCACGTACGTACCAAGTACTACGTTCTACCGATTTATGAGACAAGGTCGACTCCTAGCAAAGCACCAAGTCTACCCAATTCTCCGGACATATCCATATAGAATATACAAGGATCTTTATCAAGCGTAGTATACCAAGTATTGTGTATATCGGCCCAGTATCGGATAGTCACGTGCTAGGGCTGGGGCTGGATAAGTGTCTGCCCCGTCCGAAACACATGTCGGATGTCTGGTAACTAGTCTCTATAATCGGATATGTATGACCTAGTCATAATATCCTGATGGTTGCGCAACACTTAAGAGCACTAATACCGTATCCTGCGTGACATCATCTCCACTATGACTGAAGTGATACTTCCGTCTTGACATCACACCCAATACTCTACGATTCTCAATATACCCAGCAGTTGGCGTACACAGAACCGGTTAGAGTCCTATACGACCTCAACTAAAGTATATTGATTGTCGTAAGCATTAGCGGTGCAAGTCTCAGGTTAAGACCAAAACACCTACCCTGATGTCGGACTCCCATAGACACATAGTCATAATACCAATGGGATTCCGAGGGGTCTATCCAGAGCGAAGCTGTTTCCCGTACCATCGTGTGAAACATAACCTCCTATCGCACTTGCATAAGTATCCAATACTTAAATATATGAGAACTATGTCGTTGTGCCCTCACAACGCGCACAAGTGCAATACTAGCCTATTCCGCATTATCGATGTCCTGTCTCGATAATACTCCGGCTAGGGATATTTAATGATTAATCCTTCGAGGACTGATACTGTCTCATATCATTCTCAATCCAGGAACTAATCATATGGACCTCTCTTTATTTATATATCTATGGTGATCTAATTAGAAACGATGAGAGTGCAATTTCCTTGTCACATAGTTAATTTGTACAACAACACCATGATATGTACAAATAGTGACGCTATGGGTCATATTATCCAACAATCTCCCACTTGGCACATAGCCAGTCACTCGAGTGTCTAACACCCGAACTATGTACGGTTCGCTCAAATTGTTGAGAAAAGATTTTCGTCAGCGGATTTGCATTATTATCGTCTGACGCGATTTACACGATCATCACATCGCCATGATGTATGATCCGAACGAATCAGATGAATATTGAAGTATATATCTGGATCGTCGATGAGACCATTAATTCTTTAGCTTGTGCTGACGCCTAGCTCAGCCGCTAACAGAAGTATATCTAATCTAATTAGATTTATTATCGATCCAAATGGCTTCTATTGCTGCCTCAGCTGCAGCATTAATCCGCATTTTTTGTTTATTCGGCAACAGTTATCTTGCTCGGAATATTTCCAGCTCACTGTCCCGTTATTCAAACTTTATAGTACCGCAGTATTTACCGGTTTGGAAACTTGCAGCAGTGATCTTAGTCACTTCAAGTTCTCCTACTCCATAATTTAAGACAACATCTTTAGTTCTCTAAGATACTAACAGATGTTCTTAACTTCAATCCAGTGACTATCACTTGGATTGTCCTGATTGTGACTCCATATGCTCAAAGCATATGAGACACCAGGTTACGTACATTATTCAATGTACAATTTCTCAGAGAGTGTTAACAACTCCAAATCTAGCCCAGTAGATCTTTATTCCTTGAATAAAGGTTGTTAGTCCCAAGAATTCTACGGAGAATTTCTATGAAAGAATATCTATGAAAGCCAAGCTTTCACCAATTGCTTTATTGGGAATTTCACTGTCAGTGCGCTCCCACTAACCTCCTTATATACACAAGAATCATTTCGTTTTGAATTAAATCATAAACCACTATGATTACATCAGAACGTCAGTTCCAAGAACCTTATGCTTGCTTCAGTCCAAACATGGATCGAATAACCCGCAAACCTTGTTTGTCGGTTATACAAAATCGTCAGGATGTTGTAAGAATCCTCCAAGAGGTTTCCTTTTCAGGAAAGCGATTTTGATCTACAACTGACACATTTCATAAATGAAATATGCAGTTATCAACAAGCATCTTCAAAATGGATTTACCATGGCAACAGGTAAAAGGTTGAACCATTATTAACACAATGTTGATAACGATACCTTTCAGTCACAAGCCTAGCTTTGTACGTTGGTATGTTGCCATCCATATATGTCTTCCTTGAAGATGTTTACGGTACCAATAGGCACAATGCCTTGCGGTACAACAACTAGTATCCAAACATAGTTGTTATACATGGAATCCATTTCGGACTCATGGCACTTTGCCATAATAAGGAGTCGATACCTTGTATCACTTCCTCAAAATGTAGTCGGATGGTATACCTCCATAAATTGACATCTTCATGAGGTGAGATCAGAAACCCATACCCTAGGTTGTTTTCTGACTCTCTCCGATCTACCCGGTTCTTGTGTATTCGAAGATTAATGGTATAAATTCATCATTGATGAACTATATGTGTTCCATTAAGGATTTCGTGCCTCGAACAGTATTACTCCAATTTTCATCGAGTATCACCATCCTCCCACTGACCACTGCATATCGGTATTCATTTTAGGAAAACCGCATGGTGAGCAACAATCATATTGTTCTCATGTGAGATTTATAAGTACTATACTTATGGTTTCCTTTAGGATAACCAATTTGGCACTTATCCAATTTAGGTTCTAGTTTGGTATCATCCAAACGTTATGCGTGGCATACCCAAATTATTAGGAATGAGAAACCCTGTTTCTTTCCTGTTCATATCCTATATGATATCTGTCAAACAGATTTTCATGGAACCTTATTCTAAATAAGTTTTTGCACTGTTAATACATATCCTGTTGAAGGAAATGATAGCTCAGAGCGACTCATAATTTAACCTTATCTTGTCCAATAAAATTCAGTTTTTAGTTCGGACACACCGTCAAACTGACGTGTCTCGGGAGGAGTCCTCATCTGAAAGAATACCATACTCTTTCATGTATGTATAAAACTTAATGCTTAAGTATTTTTCATTACGGTCTTACCGTGACGGTATAATACTATAGCCGATCTGTTTATCTATTTCGTGTCGAAACTCTAAAAGTTTCCGATTTGTGTTCTTCAAAAGAAACACATAACCATAACATGATGCCACATCCGTTAAGGTCACGAAATATTCATGTTCACATCTAGCCTAGCTAGATATGGGCCCACTTAATTCACCATGAATAGGGCTAACAGATCGGTGGCACTTTCACTATTACCAAGTAAATAGTGTTTTAGGTACTTTACCTAATAAACTAGATTCGTAGACTTTATTTGAATAGTCAAATCAGTCCTAGTACCCACTCTTCAAAAGTGTGGATATACGAGTCTTGTTTAATTGTGTCCCAGACAACAATGCCACAAATAAGTCTCTATTGATCAAATCAATTTGAGCTATTTATTTGTCATTTTATATGTTTGAGATTTTCATTATATTCAAAATATAAATTCTGTCATTCACATCTAATGTGTTTATCTCAGTATCATCTTTATATAATGAAACACTTTAGTGTTCTAGAATATAAAAGTTTATCCACAATGGATTAAACACTGATATAGAGATAAATGTCTCTAGTCAAACTAGTTACATTATAACAGTTCCTAATTCAAGTACACACCCGAAGGGTAGTTCCTAAACTTCGGTATCTACGGTCGAAACAACGACTTTCATCCCGTTTCCGATTCGTAGAGCAATCTCAGCTTGAAGTCAGTATCCAGCTCATAGCGGATTCTGAACATCAATACATATATTTTATGTACCACACTAAGTATTTAAAATCCAATTTCAATACTAGTAATGGACATAATTTTGACAAACACATTCTTAAAGTCAGAGCCTTGCCCTTTCTTTAATTCCTTCGTGTCTGCCATATCCAAACGACAGTCACTTTGGGATATCTCCTTTATCTTCCCAGAAGATTATAATGATTTTGCCTTTGCCCTTTCAAATATTTCAGAAGCCTTTGGCCAAGCCTTGGGTTTCTAGAATATTGAAGTAAGGTGCGCCTTGCGCTACTAGCCTAATTGCAAAGTTTGACTTTATCTCCTTGAGATTAGTCATTTATTCTCCAAGAATTATTAATTGCAATTTTAATACTTCTTAAATCTAAAATTAGATTTATGACAAGTATATTAAATTAAGCACTAAAGTCATCATCACATAAATCTTCCAAAGATTTTATGCTCTACTTATTTTGCTTAATTTTGGGCTCAAGGTATAATAAGTTATTTTATCAAATAAAGTAACCTATTATTTATTCCCAATTTGAAAATTAAATCATTTAAAATATTTTAATCCCAGATTATATTTTAAATGTCCAATCTTTCATTTTTAATCTTGATTCTAATAGTCCAACTATTTAATCAACGATTTGTGGTACTATTTATTATAATGATTATCATAGTCAACTATACAATCAAATATGATTTAAATTAATTAACCTCAATTACATTGATTACTATAATCCAATTATAAAATCAACTGTAAATTGAAATAAATTAATTCAAATATATTGATTACTATAATCCAATTATATAATCAACTATAATACAGTCCAACTGTTTATTAAAAACAACATTAAATATTAGTCCAACTTAATATTTTTAATATATATGACGAGTAATAATTTAAATGAGCGCGTTTGGCGAGTAATTGAACGAACATTGCAAATTCAATTCTTGCCTCCCACTATTTTTCAGCGAGCCTCTAACCCTCTGTCGAGTACTCGGGAAACCGTGTTTCCTAGTGGGCTAGGATCCCGTTAAATCTCACACAATCTTGACTTTGGCCAACAAATTGTATGATAATTAACTAGGTAGATCTCGAAGATTAATTGGATCTCATCCAACTCCTAGATCCAGTAGGTGGACATCCAAGTCCGAAACATATATCTTATATATACATATATATCCAATATATAGCCTAACCTTTTTCCTCTGAATCAACTAGGCCTTGGCTTTGCACAACAAACCTAATGATCCCAGTCAAGCGCGGACCCATTGACCATGGAAGCTTCGTAATCAATGTCGATGGACAAGAAGTGGTCTTGACTTTGGCCAACAAACCACAACTTAGACAAGACACCAATATGGAACAAAGCTTCGTGATTCAAACACATCTTCGACGGACAGGGGCTTGACTTTGGCCAACAACCCATGCCAATCTAGGATCTTGAGTAAGAATCACTCAATGGAAGGAAAAGACGCATGATATTTGACGAGGGCTTTTCGCGTGCAAATTGGCTACCAATTTAATTATCTTTGTTAAGGTCTCATCTTCATACACCCTTAAACATGCATTCTAAACACATAATAAAGCGAGTATGAAATAAAATAATAATGATATGCGGATGGATACTTTACATTGATCCTAGATCAAATCTCTCACTTTCTCACTCAAGCTAGCACTTGTACTACCTCTACCTGTTACACTACACTGTTGGGGTTGGTGCTCAGAGCGCCAATCCGGACCGTATTTATGTCTGATTCATGAATACGAACATCCCCTTATTCCATAATATTACTTATTTATGGTTGCACCTCTTGTTCTTATATACGTATTCGATCTGATTACGATTAAGATTGAAACTAAATGTGGTTTAGTGATATGTATATATTAGACAAAGGCCCGATAATATATAATGCAGTACACAGTTACAAAGTTAGTTTGTAATTGACATTGGGAAGTGTCACTGCTATATGTATATTATCAAACATAGTTCCTGGTCAAGATTTGCTAACACGGGTCGGTTAGTCAAATCCGTTGAGACCAGTACATGTCGTATATCGAGACTTGGTCCGATGGTTTATCCCAATGAACCATGAGTCTATGGAGACTCGTATAGATGTGTAGGTGTTTATAATGGATAAACACTGAACGGCTCACCGAAGATTCTTAATGGATGGTACGCCAACGTCAATAAGAATCTTCTCGGGTTGAGTAGCATAGTGGTCCTTCGACTTGAGACACCACTGTGGATGTATGAGACATCCTCCACACTTAGATGGCAGTCACGTCACCGATCTATTTAGATCAGACCTCCGCCTGTTCGTTGGGTGTGGATCGATCCTCAGGATATCCTGTGTGTGTCAAGATAGGATCTGTCAGTTCTGTGTACAGAGCATAGGTAGTCCATATATTATTAGCAGTCTGTTAAATCTGTGGCCACAATATACATCGGAAGTAAGTTCCGAGTGTTATTTAGAGATTTCTAATAGATACGTCGACGGGATAACACCTATAGAGATTTGACGTTTACATCTATATCTCTGGGATTATCCGGATACCTGTGACGGAGGGATTATACGTATGCAATGACCTCGACCTGTATGATTCAGCTAGTTTATCCGTGATCGTCATAATCTACGGGTGGATAGATTATGGACATGAAATTGGATTTCATGATGGATATACCTGAATCTAGAGAGTCTCAATAATGAAACATACTCGTAGAGCACTAGAGCAACATTTATGAATAATGATGATTATTTATAAATCGTTTAATCGTTAAACGAAAAATACATGCGAACGGGCCGAACCGTCATTTCCATATTAATGTGTATTTGTATTTAATATATGATATTATTAAATACACATTAATAAATAGTCAAATAAAGGTATTTGACATATATCATCAATATATGTGTTTGAGATATTTAAAGTAAATATAATACATATATTTGATATATTTGTATTTAATTAATTATTTAATTATTTAATTGTTAAATGATTAATATAATTAAAATATAAATATATCACCAAATGATAAAGTTAGGAAATGATTATAAGTTGCAATTGTTGACTTATACATTAAAGGAAAAGGTTGTCAAATTGATTTTGACTTCTTAAGATATTTGTTCAAAAATTGTTTGAAAATGAAAATATCTTTTTCCTTTATTTTTCATTAATTTCGGCCATTACACTTTAAATAAAAGAGTTATATTTTTCTAAGTTGCATTTGTTGACTTAATATAAATATCTATAAAGTGTTATTTAGATATTTTATCAAGTTGATTTAATGAAATTCAAATGAAATTGAAATTAATTATTTGGTATATACTTATGGCCAATTTCGGCCAAGGCCTTCTTTGGGCAAGTATATATTGATTTCATTTCCTTTGAAATGAAAACCTAATACACTTTAAAAGAAAAACTCCATTAATGGAAGCAAAGGAAGCTTGTGAGAAAGAAAGAAGAAATCAAAGAAAGCTTGGATTTTAGTGAGTTTTTCCAACTTGCTATTAGAAAGGAAAATGTTCCTTAGGATCTAGGCTTTAACATATGATGTTCTTAGGTTATTTCTTTCTTTATTCCTTGTGTTTTTGTTGATGGAAGTTTTGGTGAAAGTGTAAAGCATGTAT
Organism: Zanthoxylum bungeanum; assembly: GCA_019454045.1. Taxonomy (NCBI): domain Eukaryota; kingdom Viridiplantae; phylum Streptophyta; class Magnoliopsida; order Sapindales; family Rutaceae; genus Zanthoxylum; species Zanthoxylum bungeanum. The sequence continues at coordinate 117,120 of SKCR01033661.1, read as the reverse complement.
GATGAAGGAAGCTTATGGCTATTGTAGTAATAAGTGTTCTTTTATGGTTTTGGAAACCTTGTTGCTAATCTAGAGTTGTTGACCCACTCTTAGATGACCTAGATTTGATCTTGAGTTGTTTCATTGTGTTGAGACTTTGATTGGATGGAAGAAAGATGATTGAAGTGTTGTATTTAACCAATTTGGTCTAATTTGTCCAATTTGATGAAATTGAAAAATTAGGGTTTATGACCAATTCCAAATTTGGGGCTTTTCATATATGTTGTGTATTTGGATGTGTATATGATGCATATAAAGTTTCATGTTCATTGGATTACATCTTGATGTGTTTTGATGCATGAAATGACAAAGTGCACAAATGGCACCCCTAATGGAGCTCACGGCTTTGGATAAGAAATTTGGGATTTTTGGTGCTTTTGGTGTTTTGATGTTTTGAACATGATAAGTTCATCTTAGAAATGATTTAGAATCATTCAAAATTGATTAGATCAATTTCGGACTAAAATGGACGAAATACCAAAGCAAGGGTAATTTGGTAAATTCACTTGAATATGATTCATTTGAATTTTATTTCATAATTTGATTATTGGAATGTTAAATAAATATGTTTATTTAATTAATCCGAGAAAAATTTTTGAAATCGGAAAATATGATTTTCCACCGCTTCCGCTGCGTTACCGGATATTCCCCTTAAAACCCCTTACATACACTTCTAAAGAAACCTCATTTACATTGAGGGGAATAGGTGAGAAAAGAATACAAAGAGAATAGAGGTGATAAGGCTGGACACGTAGGTCCAATTTAATAAATCGAATTTATTACAATAATTTCCAAAATTGCCCCACCCGACTAATATCCATCTGATATACATTATTCATTCATCACAACCACGTATTCACACAAAAGCATGCTATCAATCAATCTAATCAAATTAATTAATCTGATAATTATGTGATCATCCAATGTTCAAACAACGATTTGATTTTGCTCGAGTCAAACTCGTTTTTGCGAATAAGTACTCAAAGTACGAATTCATGAATTAAATTAAACTACATCATTAAATCAAATTTAACATGTATTTAATACTAATTCACTATTCAATTCCAAATTAAACATTACACTTTATTAATAAACCTTTTACGACTTAAATTCCAAATTTAATCGTAACGCGTCTCAAAGACTGATTAACGTCCAACGTCAATTCAATTAAAGTCCAATGGGCTTTTAATTGATTTCTTAAGGCGTGGTCTTTTGGTCAACTCGGGTCAAACCGAATAACCAAAATCCAATCCGGGATTTACCCCATAAGCCCATAAATCAATCTTGGCCCATTAGGCCCAATTTAAACTTTAAAGGTTTATTAAGTCGCATTTGGGCTTAACGGAAGTGGTTTTGGGCCCAATTGGATCCAATCCAATTTGCCCAAATCCAACTTTGTACAACAAAGCCCAATAAGCCCATTTACAACATAATAAGCTTAAATCCAATTTAAAGGCCCAAATAATTAAATTATCAAATTCCAAATTTCCAATTTAATTACCTAAAGTGTATATCATGATTAATCACCTAAATCAATATTTCCTAAACATCAAATTTGTCCAATTAATCATGCTTTACATCATTATTACATGTCCAACACATTAATGAAAAATCAAACCCATTAACCATGCTTATTTAGTCTCGGCCAAGGAAGGTAATTTTGTCCGATTTGAATTCAATCCAATTAATTTCACAATCGACAACGAATTAACTTCCCGAATGATTTCATACACATCTAATGTTCAAAAATCAAAATTCCAAGACATTAAAGGGGCTATTCCATTCGGCCAAGTGAAGGTAATTTGGGGATTTTTGTTCAATTCAAAATCCAATCCAATTAGTTTCAAATTAACATCATCCTTAACGATTCTAATTCATCCAATGAACCAAAATCAAAAAATTCCAAGAATTCCATATAACATCACATTCGGCCAACTCATAAAATTTGGGGAAAATTATTCCAAATGAATTTTCAAAAAATTGATCCAACCAATATGCAATTAGACATGTTATAAGTATACTCAAACAATCAATTTATTCAAATCATGCTCAAAATAAATTTACCCAAATTTTAAGCCCTACAATTTCATGCTTGAACCTATAGCTCTTGATGCCATTGTTAGGTTTGTTTCTAGGTCCCAAGATCAAACAAGACATGAAATACATGTGTGAACACATCAACGGAGGTAGCGGAATACTCACATCGATCGGTTGAGACGATTTGAAGACGAATGAAGCCACAAAGTGCACTGCCATTCACGCCCACAGCAGCAGTCCACTGCCCTCCAAAATAGAATTTTGAGCTGAGAAACGGAGCTCCAACCTTCGTCCAACGGATCCCGGCTCATGGGTGAACCTCCCTACCACCTTCGCAAGTCTCGTAGTGTGCTAGCACTTGAGTTTTTGCCACAAAAACTCACTCTTTGCTTCCCATTTGTTCACGCCATTTCTGGTTCAAAACCAGTGAAGAAAAACAGTTTTGGGCGTGACTAGAAGAAGAGAAAATGAGAGAGAAGAAATTGTGTGTTGGTTGATTAAAGCATTTTCCAAAAATGCCTTTATATATTTTCAATGAAAAAATATATTAAAACAATTACAATTGATTAATTAAAACCAAAAGTAAATGCTTTTTCCCTCCAAACACTATTCTAACAACTCACATCACTATTCATTTCACTTTATTAAAGTGACTTGATGTGTGTCTATCAATCAATCAATCACATCAATCAATCACATCACTCAAAGTGACATTTGATTTGACGCTTGATGTGACGAATGATTTGACGCTTGATGTGGCTTGCGTCGCCGCACTCAAATTCGAAATACGAATGCGTTCGCAATCACACTCGGGCTCGGGTTCACTAATTCCAAATTAACGATTTTTCCGTCGCGTCGTAATTAAATGATTACGCCTAGTGAATTCACTATTCATGTCGCTAACGAATTAATTCTAAATTAATTCGTTCGCCCGAATTAAAATCTAATTTTAATTCCGCGTCGAAATCTAATTTCGTTTAATATATCGAATATATTAATTTACCGATTAATTCCAAATTAATCGTTATCTCTCTCTATACGATATTTTATCCTAGATAAAATATCTCCGTAATTAATCCCAGATTAATTTTCTCTCTCTTCTATATAATACCAGATTATTTAAGAGTGCGAGTTATGCGTCATCGGTGGATTATCGGGAAGCGACCCATGAGATCCCCGGATAAGTTGGTAGTAAATACGGTCGTCGGAGTATCCGAATCACGTACGTACCAAGTACTACGTTCTACCGATTTACGAGACAAGGTCGACTCCTAGCAAAGCACCAAGTCTACCCAATTCTCCGGACATATCCATATAGAATATACAAGGATCTTTATCAAGCGTAGCATACCAAGTATTGTGTATATCGGCCCAGTATCGGATAGTCACGTGCTAGGGCTGGGGCTGGATAAGTGTCTGTCCCGTCCGAAGCACATGTCGGATGTTTGGTAACTAGTCTCTATAATCGGATATGTATGACCTAGTCATAATATCCTGATGGTTGCGCAACACTTAAGAGCACTAATACCGTATCCTGCGTGACATCATCTCCACTATGACTGAAGTGATATTTTCGTCTTGACATCACACCCAATACTCTACGATTCTCAATATACCCAGCAGTTGGCGTACACAGAACCGGTTAGAATCCTATACGACCTCAACTAAAGTATATTGATTGTCGTAAGCATTAGCGGTGCAAGTCTCAGGTTAAGACCAAATACACCTACCCTGATGTCGGACTCCCATAGACACATAGTCATAATACCAATGGGATTCCGAGGGGTCTATCCAGAGCGAAGCTGTTTCCCGTACCATCGGTGAAACACAACCTCCTATCGCACTTGCATAAGTATCCAATACTTAAATATATGAGAACTATGCCGTTGTGCCCTCACAACGCGCACAAGTGCAATACTAGCCTATTCCGCATTATCGATGTCCTGTCTCGATAATACTCCGGCTAGGGATATTTAATGATTAATCCTTCGAGGACTGATACTGTCTCATATCATTCTCAATCCAGGAACTAATCATATGGACCTCTCTTCATTTATATATCTATGGTGATCTAATCACAAACGATGAGAGTGCAATTTCCTTGTCACATAGTTAATTTGTACAACAACACCATGATATGTACAAATAGTGACGCTATGGGTCATATTATCCAACAGTGGAAATCTTGGATTAATGGGGATCATTTCAAAGGCTGTACAGGATTGAGGCAACCAAGTTCTGGGAATCATCCCAAAACCCTTGGCAGAGGCGAATCTTATTGGATCATCAAACAACGAAGAACTAATTGTGCCAGATATGTCTGAATGACTGGTAGAGATGATTAATCGTGCTGATGCTTTTATTGCTTTGCCAGATGGCTTGGGCACAATGGAGGAAATTTTTACAATGTTATCTTGGGTGAACTTGAACATACACCAGAAAACGCTTGGACTGTAAAACATTGAAGGATTTTATGATTTTCTTTGTGTATTTATTTATGATGCCCGGAGAAATGGGTTCGTGACAAAACCTATGAAATAACTCCTATTTACAGCCAGAACTGCTCCGGATCTAATTGACCAAATCTTAGCCTATGAACCACAAATTGACCATGTCATTTCAAAGATAAATTGGTCCGAAAATGATCGTGGTAAGAGGCGTCAGATTAATCTGGATCTTAACCTTTAATTTGCACTTAGCTGTAGAATTTCAGCTAACCAGGTACGATTTTCTAAACTCTTCTTCTACTGTTTAAGACATTGGGGACAATGTCTCATTTAAGTTTGGGGGGAAGGGAATAGTTAATTTGTATCTTGTTTTTATTGTTTTATTTTTAGTCTAAATGTTTTTGAAAAATACAAAAAAAATTGAACAATTTTACAAAAAAATAAAAAAAAATATTTTATGTTTATAGGTTTTTAATTTGATTAATCGGGTGAAATTGGTGTGAGATAGCTGTGTAAGGAGTTTCCACTCCTGAGACGTATCTCAAACCTCTTTCGAAACAAGTTAATTTTTGTTTATTTCCTTTTGAATTATTTAATTTGTAAATTCTCCAAAATACTGACTAAAATTGATCTTCATATGCTCAGTTGACAGTTATTATCAACGTGCATGGTAACATATGGACATGGGCTGTAATTGAAAAGTTTGTAATATTCAGTGCTCTAGTTTAATTGGAGGAAGCATCTATGAAAAACATTGGAGTAAAAAAATAAAAATAAAAATAAAAAAACATCTAAGATTCGAGTTATTAAGTCTGTAAGGGTGTTTTAACACCTAGTGCCCTTAAAGCCAACTGGTTTGGGAGTCACTGGCCCAACACTCGCTACATGGATCGAAAGATGCTGCAAAAATATATATATCTGAAGTCTGAGTAATTAAGTCCGTAGGGGTGTCTTAACACCTGGTGCCCTAAAGCCAACTGGTTTGGGAGCTATCGGCCCAAAGCTCATTACATAGATGAAAGTTATTGTATATAAATAAATAAATAAAAAATCAAAAAGAAAGAAAAAATCAAAAAAATTAGAAAAATTATTCCATTGCTGCAAAAAGGTGTGAAATCTGATAAAACTTTAGGACAAAAATATTACTCTCTTCTCAACTGCACTTATGACTTTTGTGGGCAAAAATGAATTGATTAATATTTTGTTGATTGTGTATATGGAGAATGGTAAAAATAATCGGAGAATTTACTTATTCGGTAATTTAGAAAGAAACAAAACAACTAGTAACTTGGAGTAGAAGTTTCACTTGATTAGTCACTAACTTCTTTATTCTATTTTCTATTTTCTCTTGTCTTTTTGTTTTTGTGTGCATTAGTTTCACTATCTTTTTACTTTTGTAAAATTTTTGTGGGTATCATTGTTGTAAACCCTCACGAGACTACAACTCGTCCACTAAGGACACCTAGGTGTTTAAAGGCTTGTTGCATACGCTAAATGCAACAGTGATCCCTACGAAAGTGGCTTAGTTAAATTTTATTTTAAAGATTTTTATATTATTTTATTCTATGTTTTGCTCGAGGACTAGCAAAATGTTAGGTTTGGGGGGGTGTGATAAGTGGTAAATATTGTTAGTTTTCCTAGAACATGCCAAGGATCTAATAAGCATGAAAACATGTTCATAAATTCAAAATAAGTTGCGGAATTACTTACATTGAATGGATTTGAGCTTTTAAAATTTTGAGAAGAAGATCCAAGATCCAAGATGCTTCCTTTGTTGATTCCAAGCTTTGAGTTTAAGATCTCCAAGATCCTTCCTTTGTTGATTCCAAGCTTTTGAAGTTGTTTCCCTATCACCTTAGTTGATTCCATGAAGTGCTAGCTTTGTTGATTTTGCAACAAAATCAAAGAGAGAAAAGAGATGAGATTCACGCCTATATCATGTGTATTAGGGTTTGTGTTTTTGTTCCAAGTGTTGTATTACACAAGTGTGAAGAGAGAGAGCTAGGGTTTTGTTAAAGGGTTTTTACCCTTTTCACCAAAACCATGTAGTTGGGGTTTTGGTTTCACTTAAACCAAGTAGTTGGAAAGTAAGTGGTTTTGGCATAAATGCCAACCACTTTCCAACCACCACTTCACATGTGTGACATGTGTGAAGTTGGCCCCACCATTTTGAATTCAAAACTCAAAATGTCTCTACGAACATTTGCCGCGGCTCGGTTCCGTTTAATCCGATTAAACGAACTTTCGTCGCTAAATAATTAAATCTAATTTAATTAAATAACGATGCCTCGCAAATATATTACGAACGTCGTTTACGAATTAATTCTAAATTAATTCGTTCGTTCGTATTAAAGTCCGACTTTAATTTCGTAACGAAATCCAATTCATATTAATATATCCAATATATTAATTTTAGCCCATATGAATAAATTAAATAGAAAAATCAAATTTAACCATTAAATTTATTTTACCGATTAATTCCAAATTAATCACGTTATCTCTCTTCCGAACACATTTAATCCCAGATTAAATAATACCTCAATTAATCCCAGATTAATTTTCTTTCTCTTAATTAATCCCAGATTAATTCTCTCTCTTAATTAATCCCATATTAATTCTAATTTAAATCAACTGTCATCGGTGAATCTTTGGGAAGCGACCCAAGAGATCCCTGGATATGTTGGCAGTAAATACGGTCATCGGATTATCCGAATATGTGCGTACCTCGTACCACGTGCTTACCGATTTACAAGACATGGTTGGCTTCTAGCAAAGCACCGTGCCTACCCAATTCTCCAGAAATATTCTTACTGGAATATATAATCTATGTCAGGCGTAGTATACGTAGTATTGCGTATTGCGATCCAGTATCGGATGTCACATGCTAGGCCTAGGGCTGGAACTGCGTCTGCCCCGTAAGAAGCACATGTCGGATGTCTGGTAACTAGTCTCTATAATCGGATATACATGACCTAGTCATAACATCCCGATGACTGCAGTTCTTAAGAGCACTAGTACCGTATCCTACGTGACATCATCTCCACTATGACTGGAGTGATACTTCCGTCTTGACATCACACCCAATACACTACGATTCTCAATATAACCAGCAGTGGCGTACACAGAACCGGTTAAAGCCCTGGACGACCAAAACTAAAGCATACCGATTGTCGCAAGCATTAGCGGTGCAAGTCTCAGGTTAAGACCAAATACACATACCCTGATTTCGGACTTCCATAGGCACATAGTCATACCACCAATGGAATTCCGAGGGGTCTATCCAGAGCGAAACTGTTTTCCATACCATCGGTAAAACACAACCTCCTATTACACTTGCATGAGTATCATATACCCAAATATATGAGAACTATGCCGTTATGATCTCACAACACGCACAAGTGCAATACTAGTCTTTTACGTATTTATCGATGTCCAATCTCGATAATACTCTGACTAGGGATATTTAATGATTCGGCCTTCGTGGACTGATACTGTCTCATATCATTCTCAGTCCAGGCACTAAACATAGGGACCTCTCATCATTTATATATCTAGGTGATCTAATCACAAATGATAAGAGTGCAATCTCTTTGTCACACAGTTAATTTGTACAACATCACCATGATCTGTACAAATAGTGACGCTATGGGTCATAATTGTCCAACAATCTCCCACTTGGCCTATAGCTAGTCACTCGAGTGTCTAACACCTGAACTATGTACGGTTCGCTCAAATTGCTGAGAAAAGTTTTTCGTCAGCGGATTTTCATGATTATCATCTGATGCGATTTATTCGATCATCACATCGCCACGATGTATGATCCGAACGAATCAGATGAATATCGAAGTATTTATCTGGATCGTTGATGAGACCATTAATTCTTTAGCATGTGCTGTAGCCTAGCTCAGCTGCTAAGAGAACTATATCTAATCTAATTAGATTTTATCGACCCGAGAAGGCTTCTATTGCTGCCTCAGCTGCAACAATAATCTGAATTTGTTGTTTATACGGTAACAGTATCTTGCTTGGATGATTTCCAGCTCACTGTACCGTTATTGTAACTGTATAGTACCGTTTGCGACTTCCAGTCGTCTTTATCGGTTAAGAAACTTGCTACAGTGATCTCAGTCACTTCAAGTTCTCATTCCCCTCAGTTTTAAGACAACCTCTTTAGATCTCTAAGATACTAAGTATGTTCTTAAATCAAATCCAGTGACTATCACTTGGATTGACCCGTTTGTGAATCATATGCTCAAAGCGTATGAGACACCAGGTCGCGTACATTTTTCAATGTACGATTTCTCGGAGAGTTTTCGAAAGCCAAGCTTTCGTCGATTATTATGGGAATTTCATTTCCAAAAAATGACTCATTATCATTATTTATAGGACAGCCACTGTCAGTGCGCTCCCACTAACCCTCTTATATACACAAGAATCTTTTCGTTTTGAATTAAATCATAAACTATTATGATTACATCAAAACGATAATTCCTAGAACCAATGCTTGCTCCAATCCAAACATGGATCGATTAACCTGCAAACCTTGTTTGCTAGTTTTGGTACGACAAAACCGACAGGATGTTTTAAACATCCTCCAAAAGGTTTCCTTTTCAGGAAAGCGATTTTCCGTCAAGCTGTCATATTTCATAAATGAAACATGCAGCTTTAGCAAGCATTATCCAAATGGATTTACCGTGGCAACAGATAAAAGGTTTAATCGTAATCAACACAATGTTGATAACGATACATTTCCGTTAAAAGCCTAGCTTTACACGTTGGTACGTTGCCATCCATGTACGTATTCCTTGAAGACTTATATAGTACCAGTAGGCACAATGCCTTTCGGCACATCAACTAGTATCCAAACTAAGTTGATATACATGGAATCCATTTCGAATTCATGACACTTTGTCATAATAGGGAGTCGATACCTTGTATCACTTCCTCGGTTCTTGTGTATTCGAAGATTAATGGTAATAGTTTCATCCTTGATGAACTATTTGTGTTCCATTATGATTCGGTGCCTTGAATAGTATCACTCCGATTTTCATCGAGTTTTACTATCCTCCCACTTACCACTGCATATCGGTATTCCTCTTAGGAAAACCGCATGGTGAGCAACAATTACATTGTTCTCTCGTGAGTTGTATAAGTACTATACTTATGGTATCCCTAGGATAACTTACAATTGGCATTTATCCAACTTGGTTTTTAGTTTGGTATCATCCAAACATATGCCCAGCATACCCAATTTTTCAGGAATGTGAAACTTGGTTTCTTTCCCGTTCATATCTAATATGAAATCTGTCAAACAGATTTTAATGGAACCTTATTCTAAATAAGTTCTGCACTGTTAATGCTTATCCGTTGAAGGAAATGGTAGCTCAGAGCGACTCATGATTAACCTTAATTATGTCCAACAAAATTCGGTTACTCAGTTCGGACACACCGTCACAATGACGTGTTCCGGGAGGAGTCCTTGATTGAAAGAATACTATACTCTTTCAAGTATTTAAGAAACTTATTGCTTAAGTATTTTCCATTATGGTCTTACCGTGACGGTATAACACTTCAGCCGATCTGTTTGTATATTTCGTGTCGAAACTGTAAAAGTTTCCGATTTGTGTTCTTCAAAAGAAACACATAACCATTACGCGATGCCACATCCGTATAGGTCACAAAATATTCATATCCACATCTAGCCTAGCTAGACATGGGCCCACTTGTTACACTATGAATTAGGGCTAACAGATCGGTGGCATTTACACTTTTACTAAGTAAATAGTGTTTTAGGCACTTTGCCCAATTAACTAGATTCGTAGACTTTATTTGATTGAATCAAATCAGTCCTAGTACCCGCTCTTCAAAAGTGCGGATATACGATTCTTGTTTAATGTGTCCCAGACAACATTGCCACTTTTTAAGTTTCTCCCTGATCAAATCAGTTCGAGCTATTTGTTTATCATGTTATACGTGTGAGATTTATTTATATTCTAAATATAAACTCTGTTGTTCACATCTAATGTGTTTATCTCAATATCATCTTTATATAATAAAACACTTTAGTGTTATAAAATATAAGGGTTCAATCCACAACGGATTAAACACTGATATAAAGATAATGTTCCTAGTCAAACTAGTTACATTATAACAGTATCCTAATTTAAGTACACACCCAAAGGGTAGTTCCTAAACTTAGGTTTCTACGGTTAAAACAACGACTTTGGTCCCGTTTCTAATTCACAGATAAATCTCTATTGAAGTCAGTATCTAGTTCAAAATAGATTCTGAACATCAATACATATATTTATACAACACACTAAGTATCAAAATCCAATTTTAAATACTAGTAATGAATATATTTATGACAATCATATTTGAAGTCAGAGCCTTGCCCTGTCTTCAATTCCTTCTTGGGATATGTCCTATATTTTCCCAGAAGACAATAATGATTTTTCCTTTGCCATTTTTCAACATTCTAGAAGCCTTTGGCCAAGCCTCGGGTTTCTAGAATATCGAAGTAAGGTGCGCCTTGCGCTACTTGCCTAATTGCAAACTTTGACTTTGTCTCCTTGAGATTAGTCATTAACTCTCCAAGAATTATTTATTGCAATTTTTATTTTACTTCTAAAATCTAAGTATAGATTTATGAAGATCCTTCAATTTCAATATCATACTTTAAGAATCTAATTCTTAATTCTGATAAAGAAATTAAGGAGTCTATATGACAAGTATAATGGATTAAGCACTAAAGTTATCATTACATGAATATTCCAAATATCATGTTCCACTTATTTGCTTAACTCCAAACTTAGGCTTAATTCGTTATTTTATCAAATAAACTAACTTATTATATTTCCAGGACCATCCTGAAATATTATTCCCAATTTGAAAATTATAGTCGTCTAAATACATTTTCACCCAAGATTATGTTTTAAACACTAATCTTTCATTTTCAATCTTGATTCTAATAGTCCAACTATTTAATCAATGATTTGTGGTACTGAGTATTATATTGATTATTATAGTCCAACTATACAATCAAATATAATTTAAATTAATTAACCTCAATTACATTGATTACTATAATCCAATTATAAAATCAACTGTAAATCGAAATTAATTAATTCAAATATATTGATTACTATAATCCAATTATATAATCAACTATAATACAGTCCAACTGCTTTATTTAAAACAACAATTTAAATATTAGTCAAACTAACATTTAATTGATATGACGAAATATTTGAAATGAGCGCGTATGGCGAGTAATTGAACGAATATTGCAAATTCAATTCTTGCCTCCCACTATTTTTCGGTGAGCCTCTAACCCTCTGTCGAGTACTCGGGAAACTGTGTTTTCTAGTGGGCTAGGATCCCGTTTAATATCACACAATCTTGACTTTGGCCAACAAATTGTATGATAATTAACTAGGTAGATCTCTAAGATCAATTGGATCCAATCCAATTCCTAGATCCGGTAGGGGGACATCCAAGTCCGAAACATATATTTTATATATGCCAATACATCCAATGTATTACCTAAACTTTTTCCTCTGAATCAACTAAGCCTTGGCTTTGGCACAAGAAACTTAGTGCAAAGATAGAAATACCATTGGGGGGGCCTTCAGCAAAAAAAAAAGAAAAAAAAGAAAAAAAAAGAAAAAGAAAGAGAAAAGAAAAATTGCTTGTTTTTAGTCCTTAATAGTTAGGCATTAGTCCAATGATGAAATCGTTTTCTTTAGGGAGAAATCTTAGAAACGATAAACTCTTGATGTACTTTTATCTGATACTTTGAGTGATTTATCTATGTTAGACTCGTAAGCACCTCACTATAGGTTCTAAGCGGTGAAAACCTGAGTAGTTGGCAAGGTGACTAGTTGAAGAAATTGTAGGTTGGTGAATGACCGTTTGTTTAGATGTCTATCTTGATTTGCTTATGTTATGATGTGTGGTATGGTTGAAAATAAAAGAAAAGTCTCTAAAAAAAAAGAATTAAACCACCTATAACAGATAAGCGTGAAGCTACCCATGGGCGAGTATTAGGACCACCATGAGGATAAATGCTACCTTAAAGGGTAGGTGTGCTGAAAAAAAATAGAAAGAAAGAAAAAAAAAAGAGAAAAAGAAAAGAAAAGAAAAAAAGAAGAAGTTTAAAATGAAAAGAAAAAAGAGAGAGAGACAAAAGAGAAAGAAAACCATACCACATTGAGCACAGAAAAGCAACTGCAGGCATAATTGAGACATCTAGGTTGGTTTGACCCATCGATCCCAATTTTTTGACGAAATCATTGAGTTGGCTTACCTGGGGATGAATCTGCAAAGAAACCTTTGCACACACACACTTTGAGTCTGGCCTAGATCATTTATTCAAAGGCTTGGATTTGAGTTGCATTGAATGTTTTGAAGGTTTTCTGGTTTCAATACTGGGCATTCTTTGAGGGCAATAATATGTGTAACTATTGGGATCGTAGCATGTAATATAATATGATGATATGGAATGTCACACCATATGGTCCACCTTAACCTAGTGCAAACAGTAGAGAGCAGAAAGCTAAGCCAAGTCTGGGGGCGACCAGTCTACCACCCCGCGAATAAGGGATATACCGAGAATTTGAGCCATGAGACAGAAGAGAACTGAATAATCACCAGAAAAGAATCAGCAGAAGGAAATTATAAGCAGACCCAGGGGGCGACCAGAGACATTTGTAGGCAAATGGCACCAAGGAGCACAAGGAAGGCATAACCCATCAGAATAGGAAATACATCCATGCATACATGCATACACGTCACATACACACATTTTTTTTGTTTTGTTCATAGGTTTTGAAGAAAAGGAAAAAGCGGCAAAGACGAGCAGTTTGGGCAATGAATCCCTGGGTCGAGGCCCACATTATCAGCAGTTTCGGGAATGAATCCCAGGGTCGAGGCCCACGTTATCAGTAGTTTTGGGAATGATTCCCAAGTTCGAGGCCCACATCATCAGCAGTATTGGGATTGAATCTCAAGGTCGAGGCCCACATTATCAGCAGCATCGGGAATGAATCCCAGGGCCGAGGCCCACAGTATCAGCAGTTTCGGGAATGAATCCCAGGGTCGAGGCCCACATTATCAGCGGTTTCGGGAATGAATCCCAGGGTCGAGACCCACGTTGTCAGCAGTTTCGGGAATGAATCCCAGGGTCGACGCCCACGTTGTCAGCGATTTGGGGAATGAATCCCAGGGTCGAGGCCCACATTATCAGCAGTTCGGGAATGAATCCCAGGGTCGAGGTCCACATTGTCTACAGTTTCGAGAATGAATCCCAGGGTCGAGGCCATATTGTCTACAGTTTCGGGAATGAATCCCAGGGTCGAGTCCCATATTATCAGCGGTTTTGGGAATGAATCCCAGGGTCGACGCTCAGATTATCAGCAGTTTCGGGAATGAATCCTAGGGTCGAGGCCTATACTATCAACAGTTTCAGGAATGAATACCAAGACCGAGGCCCACACTATCAGCGGTTTCAGGAATGAATCCCAGGGTCGAGAACCACATTATCAATAGGTTCGGGAATAAAGGCCATAATCAACAGTTCGGGAATAAAGCCCACAATCTACACAGTTTGGGAACAAAGCCCAGGGAACAAAGCCCACTCTTAACACAATTCGGGAACAAAGCCCAGGGAATAAAGCCCACTCTCAACGCATTTCGAGAATAAAGCCCACTCTCTATTCAGTTCGGGAACAAACCCTATATTCAACATAGTTCGGGAACAAAGCCCAGGGAATAAAGCCCGCTCTCAACGCAGTTCGGGAACAAAGCCCACTTTCTATACAGCTCGGGAATAAAGCCCAGAGAACAAAGCCCACATTCAGTACAGCTCGGGAACAAAGCCCACAGTCAACACAGTTCGAGAATAAAGCCCAGGGAACAAAGCCCACATTCAGTACAGATCGGGAACAAAGCCCACTCTCTATACAGCTCGGGAATAAAGCCCAGGGAACAAAGCCCATATTCAGTACAGCTCGGGAACAAAGCCCAAAGTCAACACAGTTCGGGAATAAAGCCCAGGGAATAAAGCCCACATTCAATACAGCTCGGGAACAAAGCCCACAGTCAATACAGTTCGGGAATAAAGCCCAGGGAACAAAGCCCACTCTCTACACAGTTCGGGAAAAAAGCCCAGGGAATAAAGCCCACATTTAGTACAGTTCGGGAACAAAGCCCACCATCCGTTCAGTTCGGGAATAAAGCCTACTCTCAACACAGATCGGGAACAAAGCCCACAATCAGTTCGGGAATAAAGCCCACTCTTAACACAGCTCGGGAACAAAGCCCACTCTCCACACAGTTCGGGAATAAAGCCCATATTCAACATAGTTTGGGAACAAGACCCGCAATTCAATTTTGGAACAAGACCCATAATCGGGAACAAGACCCGCAATTCAATTTGGGAACAAGACCTACAATCGGGAACAAGACCCGCAATTCAATTTAGGAACAAGACCCACAATCGGGAATAAGACCCGTAATTCGATTTGGGAACAAGACCCACAATCGGGAACAAGACCCGCAGTTCAATTTGGGAACAAGACCCACAATCGGGAACAAGACCCGCAATTCAATTTGGGAACAAGACTCACAATCGGGAACAAGACCTGCAATTCAATTTGGGAACAAGACCCACAATTCAAATTGGTATGGAGACCGACAATCGGGAACAAGACCTGCAATTCGATTTGGGAACAAGACCCACAATCTGGAACAAGAACCGTAATTCGATTTGGGAACAAGACCCATAATCGGGAACAAGACCCGCAATTCAATTTGGGAACAAGACCCACAATCGGGAACAAGACCCGCAATTCCATTTGGGAACAAGACCCGCAATTCGATTTGGGAACAAGACTCGCAACTCGAACAAGACCCACAACCGGGAACAAGACCCGCAACTCAATTCGGGAACAAGACCCACAACTCAATTTGGGAATAAGACCCACAATTGGGAACAAGACCCGTAACTCAATTTGGGAACAAGACCCACAATCGGGAACAAGACCTGCAACTCAATTTGGGAAGAAGACCCACAATTGGGAACAATACCCACAACTCAATTAGGGAACAAGACCCTCAGTTCACTTCGGGAACAAAACCCACTCGGTGGTTCGGGAACAAGACCTAGGGGTCACAACACCTCGCCATCAATCTCAACTCAATTCAGGGAACAAGACCCTCATCTCAATTCGGGAACAAGACCCTCATCTCAATTCAGTAATGGTTCGAGAGTGGACCACCTCACAGTAACGGTTCAGGAATGGACCACCTCAAGTAATGGTTTTGGAATGAACCACCTCACATCAGCTCAGTTCGGTAATGAATCCTAGAGATCACAACATCTTGCAGGGATGAACCTCAGGGGTCGCAGCACCTCACCACCAGATCAACTCAGTTCGAAGCAACAAGCAAGTCAGGCAGCAGCTTGTGAACCAGGTTAGTAAAAAATGCATTGCATAACTTTGATAGGATTGTCACTGTCACACACTGCACAAGTCCCATCAAAGTGGGGGCGGCTATAGGCACTATATTTTTGCATATAAGTCCCGATGAAGAGCCTCATATAGAAGTACTACCCTTGAAGATACGGAAGTCGCGGGAAACGGACGTCGGAAGGGAAAATTCAGAAATCAATACCTTGCTGCACTTAATTCGTTTGCTTAGCCTCGGGTTCGCTCATTGGATCTCTGTTTTAAAATTCATCCTCAGTCCAAAACCCCCGCAACCCATACCAAGCCACACGCCCAAGCCCATCAAACCCATCCAAAAATACCCAACACATTAAACACATGTTAAAATCAAATTAAATCACCTTCCTAATATAAATAAATCACATGCCTAAATTAAATAAATCAAATAAAATCTCATGCATAAATTAAACAAATCAAATCAAATCCCATAAATCCTTGTCCTAAACTAAAATAAATCATCTCCATAAATTAAAGAGATCATTTCCTTATAACAAACTAAGTAGATATCCCCATAATTACACAATATTTCTTTCCTTCCCGTACAAGGACAACCCTGACCCTCTCCTATAAAAAGACACCCAAAGCAAAACCCTGAGACCCTAGAGCTCATTCACCAAATGCACAAACAGCCTCTGTCCCCTATTCCTTCTCTCTCTAGCCTCTCTCAGATAATTCATAACAAACCCTAATGAAAACTCATCTTCCTCCCCTCTATTATTCTGAAAAAACTCACGCTCCATCTCTCCCATTCACGGTGATTAACCAACAAACCCTAAATTCCATTCACAAAAAAACCCTAGACAGTCCCTTCTCTCTTCATTCAGCAGCACACCCTCACGCACCTCACAAACCAGAAAAACCTTAGCCAACTCACGGTAACAATAAATCAACAGCTCTTCACTCACACGGAAAACCCTAATACATCCATCTCTCTCGCCTCCAACTGACCGACTCACACAACACAGCTTTCGGCCTCTCTTCCCTCTCGCTAATCCTCAGCTTCATCTTCTCTCCACTCACGACACTGCTCTCTCCTCTCTCGGCCTTACGCCCTTCGCACACTGCCCTCCACCGACTGAAACAGAACCTCACATGGCATCGAGCCACAAACAGCCACGTAAAAAATAACCCCTCACCAGCTCCTTCATAAACCGACACCTCACACACAAAATAAACACACAGCCACTTCACGTAACAAGTACCACTCACACGGACCATCATTCTCTCCCACACCCATAGACACAAAAAATCAACAGCCCCTACACGTGAAGGCCACCTAACCGAACAATAACAAATAACACACTAGTGATTCAACAAACAACAATAACCCTAAAACCCTTAGCCACGTGAACAATAAAATAATAAAATAAAACCGTAAAACTGAACAATAAAATAATAAACTAAAACCGTGAAACTGAATACAAACAAACACCAAGCAACATGAACAAACAATGACCTAAAACCGAGTCCAAAAACAGTGCAAAATCACCCCTGAAAATAGTACAAAAAATAACCAAAAACAGTGAATAAAAATAAAGAAAACAGCGAGTGAAAATAGTGAACCAGTGAAACAGTGGATACAGAGAAAATGATAGTGAAAATAGTGGAAACAGTGAACCAGTGAAACAGTGGAAACACCAACCCTTTCGGCGACGTCCCAACGTACTCCCGAGAAGCGACTTAAATGATAAGACCTGAGGGCACCCTTTATTATATTTTATTTTGTCGTCCTAGAAACGGCATGCTTGGTTGGACGTGGAATACGTCCAACCGGGCATACGGAGTCCTAGATTGAAAACGGCCAAATTCTTTGGTCACATATTTATTGTTCCGTATTTATTTCGCATTATTAGTATTTTATTATTTCGTATTTAATTTACGTTTATCATTATTTTATTGTTCCGTATTTTTGTTTTGTGTTATTTATCTTCTTTGTTATTTTGCATGTTTTGTCTCTTCGGTTATTTATGGTTATATGCATTATCGTATGTTTCATGTATGTCAACATTGGGTTAATTATTGCGTTTGTGTTCAATGCTTGAGTGTTGCCTCTTGTGGTATAATCGGATGGAAATCCAGACATAAATTCCGTAGCCGAATCCGAATGGACGGTAGTGCGGTCTGTACATGGGATACAACTCCACGTACCGCTTGAGGAAACGTTCACGCATGTGTTCATGGGATTGTGTGCCCGGTTTAATTTCATGTACTTCAATGTGTGCCGACTTAGATATTAGTTAATCTTGCATATGTATCTTGCGTAGACTTGGTTAGATTATTGCATAAATCCGTTCATTACAAGTGACATAAGTAAAGGACCATTCCGAACCCAACGGTTTGAGGTCTTCCCTTGCGAGGGGTGAGCGCGGCCTTAAATCATTTCCCAGTTCACACTGGGTGGCGACTCCATTTTATTTCTCCGGTTTAGTCCCCCGTGGGCTACTCCGTACTCCCGACCGGGCCGCGAGCCAGGAACAACGTCGCCGATTTCTGCGTTCTGCAATGCTTCTTGTTGTCTGATCACCAATAAGATTGATGTGGTAAACTTAAAATGAACTTGGAAAAGAGATTTTAGGTTTCAGCCTTAGATTTAATAGCTCACGATCTTCCTTGAGGATATATAACCCTTTAATAGATTTCCTTATAGGATAGACATATACTTGTCGGGCGGGGGTAACTACAATTGGAACATGATCTTAATGAATCCAGGTAATTTGGTTAACATATACATATGGTTTAATTGGATTATACTGGATTCAATTATATATTAGGTTCTTCTTTAGTTTGTTTATTGAGTCTTAAACTTAATGCTTCTTGTTGTCTGATCACCAATAAGATTGATGTGATAAACTTAAAATGAACTTGGAAAATGGATTTTAAGTTTCAGCTTTAGATTCAATAGCTCACGATCTTCCTTGAGGATAGATAACCCTTTAATAGATTTCCTTACATGATAGACATATACCTGTCGGGCGGAGGTAACCACAATTGGAACTTGATCTTAATGAATCCAGGTAATTTTGTTAACATAGACATATGGTTTAATTGGATTATACTGGGTATGTGCAGCTGACCATCGACAGAGACTTTTGCATAATTTTGTGTTCTAGGTTAGCAAACTGATTTATTACACATATATAAGAGAATCAATTCATCTTTATAATAATATTGTGTGGAGTCACAACCCTAGATCTTTGAGTCTTTTGTTATTTTCCTTAGTATTTTCTTTTGTCTTTTTATTTATTTAGCAAATACACAATCAACCAACCAATGAAGCGATCATTCTCTTCTCCCTCAATTAGATACCTGTAAATAAATAGTATCAATAATTATTAACAACAGTAGGGATCGATATTTTTATACTACTTGAACGATACGTGCGCTTGCGTTATACGCGTGTGATTAAGCACCGGTCAAGTTTTTGGCGCCGTTGCCAAGGACTTATTTTTCTTGAGTTATTAATTTTGAAGCTATCTAATTTACTTGTATCTAATTTTCTTTATTTTTATTTGTAATTTTTATTTATTTCTTTTATTTTTTCAGGTGGTTGAAAAATGGAACACTATTGGGAGATATAAAGATTACGAGTTTTACTAGAAGAAGATACACCCCAATTCAGGGAGCAACAATTCGGTTTTCTGAGGCCTGTTGTCCAGCCCAACAATTATCACTGGATGCCAGAACCAAGCAATACTACATTTGCTCATCAGAACACAATGAGGAGATGTAAGATATGCGATGGTAACCACCCGAGCGATCAATGTATATACATTTCAGAGTAGCCGAATTATAGGAATCAATCAAGGTACGAAGAGCCAACATATTTCACAGAAACACATTTTCCATCTTATCCACCATCCATCTACGATTTTCATCAAGAACCAGAACCATCAAAGGAAGATCAGTTGATTCACATGCTCAAAGATTGGCCCAAGGAACGGGAAGCTCAATTTGATGCACAAATTCAGAGTCAAACGGCGTCTATACAGAGGATGACAGATCAAGTTAGACAATTAACAGATAACCTGAATCACATATCTCAAGGAGCATTTTCAGATGAAACTGATGAAGCCTTCGAGTACCAAGCATTTCACGATGACACTTTAGCAGAGGAGGAGGCTGAGCAGTATCAGAAATCTGAGATATCAGTTCAGGAGCCCAAACCAGCAAAGTCTCTGTTTGATTTTTATTATTCTGACTCTGACGAGGATGAAGTAGATGAACTATTTGTACCGACTACACCAACTAGGGAGAATGAAACTTTCCATCCTCAAAATGAAGATATTGGAGAATGTTTTGCACTAATGTTTGAAGACGAGCTACCTGAGCCAGTTATATCAGAGGATGAAGACCTAAAATCTGACATCTCTTTACATCCTCAGGGTGATACTTATGGAGCATGCATTTCACGGATGACAGGTGAAGAACTGAATATGGAAATTTTAAAATTCATCTGTGAAGAAAAGGTGGAGACAGAAGCAGAGCAAATGAAGGAGCAACTGTCAGACCAAATTGAAGATCCAGTGCATTCATGGGAAACATCGCTGTATCGGGGAGTACAAATCAAAGATATCACCCAGAAGCTTGACAGAATGGAACTTCCATTCAAAGTCAAGCACCATACGAGACCTCCTGATTTTCTTTCTTTCTTTTTAGGAACCACTGGAGTGACAAAGATTAAAAAGGTGGCACAAGCATTGAATGAGACAAAACTCTTTTTGCCACTTTACCGTTAGAAGAGACCCTTCAAAAGCAACGCACATGGGAATGTCTTTAATCGGACATCCAAAACGACGTTGAAACCTCTTTGACAGATGGATTTCAGTCACGTCTGGCTGAAGATGAAAAATTTAGCGCTAGCAGGGAGGCAACCCATGTAATAATTTTATTTTAATTTTTATTATTTTGTGTATACATGTTGTAGAATTGTTTTAATTTAGTGTTATTTTTGCATGGAAAAATAAAGACGGAATATTTTAGAACAAAGCAAGCCAGTGCAAGTGGGATTTTCAACAAAATAAATTTGACAAAATCATGAGGATATAAAGTTAATCCAGTAAAGACGACCGAGTAAGAAGTCAGCTCTTGAGACGTGTCCCAGTGGATTTATTCGTTGAAAGACTTGGTTTTGCCAAAAAAAAAATTTGCGTCGTGACACGAAAACCCTGCGTGTCGCGACCCAGAAGCCTCAAGAGACAAACCCTAACCTTAAAAACCGAACGTCGCGATGCAAGAAGCAATTTGGCATCGCGATGCGAGTTCGATATCTGGACTTAAACCAGCAGCCGCCGCACAGATTCCTCACTTCTTCTTCCAATTTTCTGCATTTCCTCTCAACTTTACTCTGAAAATCTGACCCTCCAAGCACCAAACCATCAACCAAAGTCTTCTAAACTCATCAAATCACACTAACAAGCAACAAACTCCCATCATCTCCCTCGATTTTTTCCATCTCAACCCACGGCCGAGACCACTTAACCCATGGCCGAAACACTAATTTTCCCTCTAATACCCACGGTCGAGACACTCATTCTCCCTCAAGTACCCACAGCCAAGCCCACGACAGCAATAACAGCCCGTATCATCCAGCAATTCCATACAGAGAGACAAGCTCATGCCGGATCATCTTCTTCTACACCTGCACCACAACCACAACAACCGCCTCAACCACCACAAAGATCCTCCCGGCCTCGCACTTTATCTCAAGAAGTTTGGTGACTGGGATCTTGTGTGGACTACATAATTCAGTATAACAAGGAAATGGGCCAAGCACTTCAACAAATGGCTCAGAATTTGTACATTGATATTCCAGAATTCCCTGACTTGTCAGAGGACGACAGTGACGAGGAGGAGGCTGATGATTGAAAAACTCAGGTACTATTGTTCCGTTCTTTTTATTTTTGTTTTATAACGCATTGGGGACAATGCTAGATTTAGGTTTCGGGGTGAGATTTATTTGCGTGTTTAATTTTTCAATTCCGTCAAAAATTTTCATGCATGTTTTATTTTTGCTTTTTTTTTTCATTCCAGCATTTTTATCTTTTGCATTTTGTGTGAATGTGTGTGTTTTAAAATCGAAAACCCCAAAAAAAAAGGTCCAATGATTTGATTGTTTGTTTAGTTAAAAAGTTTTAGGAAAAGATATATGTTAATTTCACTTTTATCCCTATTTTGAATTTCATATCTAGGTCAGACTCGTGCGCATTTAACAAATAGTTTTGTAAGCAGTTAGATAATGAGGAATTAACAAAGTGACTAGTTAAAATAATCGGTGGTTGATGAATGACCGTTTGCCTGAGTTTCTGTTTCTGTTTACAATTATTTATTATGTGAGGTATGTAATAAAAGAAAAAAAAAAGAAAAAAAAAAGAAAAAGAAAAATAAACTAAACCAAGCAAGTACTTAGTAATCGGGCATCTTGCCTCAGTAAGAAGTGATAGTTCGCGTCAAACAGGAAAGCTTGTGTTAGTTTATTAAACATCCGAGATCCGAGTGATTAAGTCCGTAGGGGTGTTTTAACACCTAGTGCCCTAAAACCATCTGGTTTGGGAGCCACTGATCCAAAGCTCGTTACATGGATCAAAGATGTTGTATATAAAAAAAAATCAGAAAAATCACATACCTCACTTGTGCTGATTGTAGTAGACAGAAAAATTTTAGATACTCAGATTGGTTTGACCCATTAACTACTGAGAGTTGAGACGAAATCACCGAGTTGACAACTTCGAATCGAATCTCTTTGCAGAATTATTCACACACACACTTTGAGTCTGATTTAGATATGTTGTTCAAAAGAAAGGATTTTAGTTGAAATATGCGTTTTGAAGGTTCCTCTAACTTTGATGCTGGACATTCTCTGAGGACGTTATTTATATATCTATTATTTTATCTTTCTACTTTTGTGTGCATTAGTTTTATTTTCTTTTTGCTTTTGTGTGCATTAGTTTGACATTTGTGGGTATCGTTACTGTAAGCCCTCGCGAGACTATAACTCGTCCACTAGGGACACCTAGGGGTTTAAAGGCTTGTTGCATACGCTAAATGCAACCGTGTTCCCTACGAAAATGTCTTAGTTTAATTTTATGTTTATGTTATTATTTTGCTCGAGGACTAGCAAAATGTTAGGTTTGGGGGTGTGATGAGTGGTAATTATATCACTATTTCCCACTCATTTAACCTAATATTTTGTACAGTTTCTTGAGTTTTGTGAATGTTTTGATGTGTTTTATTGTTATTTTGCATATAAATAAAGTTTGGGAAGCATTGAAGCAATTTGGGGCTAAAATAGACAAAAATGAGCCAAAAGGGCATTTTGGTAATTTAGCGTGTCGCGACGTCTAACATGCGCCACATTCCACTAACCTGCGCCGGGGACACGTGTCAATATTTAAATTATGTATTTTTATTTTTACATTTAATTTTAGTATTTTATTTTTATTTACTTTTTTGTTTTGTAGTTAAATTTCCGCTGGGGTAAAAGGTGAAACATTTAATATAATTATCTAGGTTAATCTCACTTAATTATAATATTTAAATTATAATTTAACCAGATTAATTAATGGTGAAATTTATTACCGCCTATATGGTCGGTTTAAATATAAATTACTTTACCGCCTATATGGCTGGTCTTTATGTGACAGATAATTACCGCCTATATGGCTGGTGTAATTGGACTAAATGGATTACCGCCTATATGGCTGGTTTTAAATGTTTAACATTATTAATTCCTGAGAAAGCAGGACAGAAAATAATTTATATATTATAATAAGTGAGATTCCTAGTTTTGAAATATTAAATGTGAATCCTCTAACCCCAGCATTGTCTTTTATTCTAGGGAAGTGATGAAAAACAATATTCACATACTTAATAATTGATTCAATTATATATTAGGTAATTCTATAGTTTTTTTATTTAGTCTTAGGCTTAATGCTTCTTGTTGTCTGATCACCAATAAGATTGATGTGGTAAACTTAAAATGAACTTGGAAAAGGGATTTTAGGTTTCAGCCTTAGATTCAATAGCTCACGATCTTCCTTGAGGATAGATAACCCTTTAATAGATTTCCTTACAAGATAGACATATACCTGTCGGGCGGGGGTAACCACAATTGGAACTTGATCTTAAGGAATCCAGGTAATTTGGTTGACATAGACATATGGTTTAATTGGATTATACTGGGTATGTGCACCTGACCATCGACATAGGCTTTTGGATAATTTCGTGTTCCAAGTTAGCAAACTGATTTATTACACATATATAAGAGAATCAATTCATCTTTATAATAATATTGAGTGGAGTGACAACCCTAGATCTTTGAGTCTTTTGTTATTTTCCTTAGTATTTTCTTTTGTCTTTTTATTTATTTAGCAAATCCACAATCAACCAACCAATCAAGCGATCATTCTCTTATTCCTCAATTAGATACTTGTAAATAAATAGTATCAATAATTAATAACAACAGTAGGAATTAAGTTCTCGTGGGATCAATATTTTTATAATACTTGAACGATACGTGCGCTTGCGTTATACGCGTGTGATTACGCACCGGTCATATGTGTTCCTTCCTTACCCGAGAAATGTGATAGTATGAATAGTTACTAGATGTTACTCGAGGACACATGTGTAATTTATACCATCTTTGTATAGTTCCTGACATCAACTCACTAACTCGTTGATACCGAGAACTATGAGACATATGTTGGTGGTGCTTTTTTACCCCGATGAAGTTATAATCCCGAAAAAGGGTAAGTTGAGGATTGTAAACCAGGAGAATGAAGAGGGCCCAAAGAGGCTGGTCAGATGAGGGACCCAACCCTATTGTACAATACTCTTACCGAAGGCACTATCGGCTAATAAGGGTAGGAGCACCGATTTGACCTGAAGAAATACTAGATTAGGAATCATTTGAGAATTAGTGGAGGCCGACCCGAGGTGGGTCATACTTACCGACCCGAATCGGTTGAAGAATTTAGAAGAGGTGACCAAACATCATTCACCTCGGCACGCCGACCAGAGGAGCAGAGCATAAACCATAAGTTATCATGTATTTGAGAGCACATGACGTATGCCCTATATGAAAGTTTGGGTCTATAGAAGGCTGATGTGACAGGAGTAAGTCAACGACTTCCCTTGTGAAGAGACTCTGACATATGAAACAATGCTGGCATGGTTGAGTCACAGGCTGCCACGCTGGCAGAATGTGTAGTAGTGGATAAAAGGTTAGAATGATGGGTTTCTGCTAGAAGAGGGTGGTTGAGTCAATGGTCAGAGCCACTGTTTGTAGAGTGGTTGGGGAAAAAAAGCATGGAAAATAATGTCATAATGACATGGACTGACGTCATGAGTTGGCATAATAATAGATTCAGAAGTCTATATAAAGAGATCGAAGACTCAATTTCACGGGTTGGTTTTTTTATCAGTAATTTTTAGCCTTCTCCAATTGTATAAGAGAGATCTAAAAAGTTGTGAGGGGGAGAGAAAGCCAGTCGCTTTTTATCTGAGAAAATAATAAAATTCCACTCATTTACTCTTGTGGATGAAGGTTGGAGCCACTATCCGCGAACCACATTAATCTATACTTTTCTATGTGATTTTCTTTTTGCTTGCTAAGCTTGTTTTGGTTCCTAACAAACCAAACAAATTCATCGCTTGAGAGAGGTTTAAATTACCAAATCACCTTTAGAATGAAAAATATCTATCTGTGGGGAATCCATACAAAAAGTAACAAACACGTTAAGATAATGGAAGGAGATGGAAACCATAGGGCTTCAGATAATTCAACAGCGGAATGGATGGAGAAGATGGAAGAAACCATACAATAGGAAAAGGATAATGCCTAGAAAAAGAGAGACACGAATCAAGCCTTCATGAAGGCTATGATGGAAAAATTGAGAAATTGGAAAAGAAACAGGAGATAAGGGGCAAGCGGGTCCCAACAGAAGGAATGAGGAGATAACGAGAGGGAAGAGAGTTACCGAAGCTGACAAAGATCGAGAAGTGGGGAAGAGAAACGCTCAAAGACTGAGATCTGTAGTTATAACTAGCGTCGTGCCAGTAGAAGAGCAATGGGAGGAGGAAAGTGGTAGACAAACCCAAAATTTTTCTACTAACATTCCGTGTTTTAGGTAAAATGAGTTAAAGTAGTATACAGAAAGAGGACGTAAAATGGCCAGGAAATAGAGATATCACGCTCCGAGAAGCGAGTATGAAGAATCTCTCGGTCGAGGGGAGGGGAATACCGAAAGGTAGATGAGAGAATGGTTTCGGAAAGAAATGAAGAAATAGGAGGAGAGAGCATGGGGCGGTGCTCGGGATGAGTGAGATACGGAGACAACACCCCCCTTTACAAATGAAATATTGGGGGCAAAATTCCCAATAAGATTCACTATAGCCGCAATGGACATGTTTAAGGGTAGCACACCCTAGGTCCTGTATCGAGAATTTCATTATGCTCATGGAAATCCAAGACGTGGTCGGAGAAGTAGTCTACAAGGTGTTCCCCTAACCTTGGGAGGTCATCTAGCTTATGGTTCAGAAATCTGACTCCATGGAGCATTAATAGTTTTTCACAGCGGAAGTCTTTCGTACGTCATTTTAAAAGAGAGTTCGCCCCAAGGAATATATTTAAGTTATTGAGGATGATGAAGCAGAGAGATGATGAGCCCCTAAAGAGCTTCCTCGACAGATACCATAAATTGGTATTAGAGGTCGGGGCTTATGAATCCCTGGAGGCATCAGAGAGTTTTAAAGGAGCTCTAAGGGTCGGGAAATTATAGTCCCACCTAAGAATCCATGAGGTACCAGACTATGCCGCAGTCCTAGAATAAGCAAGGAAAATTGTGCTACTGGAAGAAGATGAGAAGATAGCCCTAGGAGGGGCCGCTCGGGTACCAAAAATACCAAGGCAAGAGAATCGGTGTGATGTCGGCGGAAGTCAAATTTGACCGATCCCAAGTCATAGGAAATTTAGGCTAATAACTTAGTGTAATCCAACGCCTGAAAGGAGGCACCTGGTCAAGGTCACTCATGTTGTCGGAGGAATGGCGTACACCGCCTTAAACAGGCCATTGGCACAAATAGCTCGAGAGATTTAGGATAAGGGCCTACTGACTAAGCACGACCTGAGGAAATTCCAGGTTGAGAAGAGGGATTTCAAGGCCTATTATGTGCATCACAATGTGAGAGGGCATACCACAAAGAGATGTAGAGACTTGCAAGAAAAGATGGAGCACCTGGTGAGGAATGGCTATTTGAAGAAGTGTATCGAACATGAGGCTATGAGGATCCGGTAACGAATAGAGTAAAGGACAATATTCACAATAGCTGGGGGAAGGACATTGGCCGAGGATTCGAGCCGAGTAAGAAATAATTATTATCGGATCAATGGTATCAAGGTAATAGCTATGGAAAAGAGCCCTAGGATACAGAAAATGAGGCCGGTGCCAATAATGTTCACTGAAGAATATGCTCAGGGCATTAGTTATCCACATGATGACGCATTGGTAATAAAATCCAATATTGGCGAAGCGAAGGTAGATAGGATCTTAATGGACCTTGGGAGCATAGTTGATATCATATCCAAAAAAGCCTTGGATAGCTTGGGCGTGCAGTTCACCACTTTAATTTAGAACGCAACTTCGCTGTATGGGTTTGGGGGGCAACTATTGTTCCACTGGGCTGGGTATAGCTTACGATGACCATTGAGACAGCCCCCATACCCGGATTATTATGATGGATTTGACCGTAGTGGACTACTTACGTAGCTATCAGGTGATTTTGGGATGGCCCTTCATGATGAAGTCAAAGGCATAAATGTCAAGTTATTACTTGAATTTGAAATTCCCGGCTAGAGAAGGAGTCGAGGTAGTTTGTGGGGGCCAGAAGGTGGCAAGGAGTTGTTTTGCAGCTGTTTCGAAAGAAAATATGTGTATTGAAGAAGCGGGTGCGAAAATGAAGAAAAAAAAGGAGGAACGATAGAAATAGAGTCAGCCGACTCCACTCGGGGACCTCACTCAACTAGAGGAATGAGAGGAATTAGAACCAATGTAACTTTTTGGCCACGGGAAGACAATTAAGGTCCGGGTCGGACTGTAGTTAAATTTGATGGAACAACTGTTGAGCGTTTTGAAAAAGTACTCGGACATCTTTGTTTGGGATCACGAGGACATGCCCAAGATTGATCCCAGGGTAATCATTCACTGTCTAGCAATAGATTGTGCTCATAAACCGATTAAACAAAAGAGAATGATTTCAATCAGGAGCGATATAAAGCTATCTACGTAAATGTTGAAAAATTGATGAATGTCAGGTTTATTATGGAGGTTAAATACTTGGAATGGGTATCGAATGTGGTTTTGGTGACGAAGGTCAGTGGGAAGTGGAGAATGTGTGTGGATTTCTTAAATCTGAACAAAGCTTGTTCAAAAGATAGCCTTTCACTACCAAATGTGGATCAGTTAGTGGATTCGACAGCCTGCCATGGGTTGCTAAGTTTTATAGACGCCTTCTCGTAGTACAATTAGGTCAGAATGCACCTTAAGGATAAGGAGAAAACAACCTTCATCACCAACCAAAGGCTATATTGTTACAAAGTATTGCAATTTGGGTTGAAGAATATCGTGATTACATGTCTCTATCTACGACATGATCATGATGACTGTAAAACCTGAGGACCATCAGAGTGACCTTAGAGGAACATTTGAGCTATTAAGAAAGTATAATATAAGGCTGAACTCAGAAAAGTGTGCCTTTCGGAAAAATCTTGAGGTATATAGTCAGCGCAAGAGACATCGAGGTGAATCCATAAATAATCATAGGAGTGCAAGATCTGTAACCACCGAGGATGGTGAAAGAGGTGCAGAGCTTAACAGGTCGGGTGGCGGTACTCAATCGATTCATCTCCAAGGCCAATAACAAGTGCCATATTTTCTTCCAACTGATCAAGAAGGCAAAGAATGAAGTCAACTGGACAAGCGAGTTCCAGGATGCATTCCAGGAACTTAAGGAATACTTGACCTACCCACTGTTGGTTTCTAGGGTGGTCTCAAGATCAATATAAGCATAGAAATAGAATGAATACGCAACGAAGAGTGGCAGAAACACACTTACATTGAACGGCTTTTGGATGTGATGATCAACAAAACTTTTCCTCGCTAGAAGCTCTCGGCCAATGTGGATTTGTTGAAGATGTTCTACAAGCTCCAAGCTTCAAATGGATCCCAAGCTCTTAGTTCGATTTCCCTATCACCTTGTATTGATTCTCTAATGTGCAAGCAAGATGGAAGAAAGAAAATGATTTCCTTTTCCCTTGGAGAGCTCACGGTAATGGCTATGGAGGGAGAGAGAGTTTTTCTATTGTTTTCAATTTTGTTTTCTAAAAAAATAATGAAAAACCTTTACCAAAAATTGGTATAACCTTTCTAAAAAGTCAAAGCCAATTTTGGCTCCAAAATGGCATTAAATGCCCACACCAACCAACATCATGAATAGTGACTGCATGTCACTCACCAAAAAGGTGACTTGACATCTATCACTAAAGTGACAAGTGATGTGACTCGTGATGTGACTTGCGGCCGCACTTGATTCAAAATCGGAGTGGCGTCGCAAACACATTCCGGGCTCGGTTTCGTTAATTCCGAATTAACGAATTTTCCGTTGCGTCGTAATTAAATCAAATTTAATTAAATAATCATGCCTAGCAAAATTACTATTCACGTCGCTTGCGAATTAATTCTAAATCAATTCGTTAGCCCGAATTAAAATCTAATTTTAATTATGCGTCGAAATCCAATTTCGTATAATATATCGAATATATTATTTTATCGATTAATTCCAAATTAATCATTCTCTCTCTTCAAATAGTACTTTATCCCAGATAAAGTCTCTCCGCTATTAATCCTAGATTAATAAAGTTCGAATCATACGTCATCGGTGAATCTTCGGGAAGCGACCCAAGAGATCCTTGGATATGTTGGCAATAAATCCGGTCGTCGGACTATCCGAACACGTACGTACCAAGTGCTATGTTTTTACCGATTTACGAGACAATGTTGGCTTCTAGGAAAGCGTCATGCCTACCCAATTCTCCAGAAATATTCTTAATGGAATATACGATCTATGTAGGCGTAGTATACGTAGTAATGCGTATCTCGTGATTGTTGGATAATATGACCCATAGCGTCACTATTTGCACAGATCATTGTGTTGTTGTAGCAAATTAACTATGTAATAAGGAAATTGCACTCTCATCATTTGTGATTAGATCACCATAGATATATAAATGAAGAGAGGTCCCTATGATTAGTTCCTAGATTGAGATGATATGAGACAGTATCAGTCCACGAAGGATTAATCATTAAATATCCCTAGCCGTAGTATTATCGAGACTGGACATCGATAATGCGGAATAGGCTAGTATTGCACTTGTGTGCGTTGTGAGGGCACAACGACATAGTTCTCATATATATAAGTATTGGATACTTATGCAAGTGCGATAGGAGGTCGTGTTTCACCGATGGTACGGGAAACAGCTTCGCTCTGGATAGACCCCTCGGAATCCCATTGGTATTATGACTATGTGTCTATGGGAGGCCGAAATCAAGGTAGGTGTGTATAGTCTTAACCTGAGACTTGCATCGCTAATACTTACGATAATCGATAAACTTTGGTTTTGGTGGTAGGGGACTTTAAACAGGTTCTGAGTACACCACTTCTGGGTTTATCAGAGAGTCGTAGAGTATTGGGTGTGATGTCAAGACGGAAGTGTCACTTCAGTCATATTGGAGTTGATGTCATGCAGGATACGGTACTAGTGCTCTTGAGTGTTGCACAACCAATCGGGATATTGTGATCAGGTCATGTATATCCGATTATAGAGACTATGTTACCAGACATCCGATATGTGCTTCGGACGGGGTAGACACTTATCCAGCCCCAGCCCTAGCACGTGATTATCCGATACTGGACCGATATACACAATACAATCGTATACTACGCTTGATAACAGATCTTAATATTCTTAAATGGATATGTCCGGAGAATTGGGAAGACTTGGTGCTTTGCTAGGAGTCGACCTTGTCTCGTAAATCGGTAGAACGTAGTACTTGGTACGTACGTGATTCGGATACTCCGACGACCGTATTTACTGCCAACTTATCCGGAGATCTCATGGGTCGATTCCCGATAATCCACCGATGACGCACAACTCGCACTGTTGAATAATCTGGGATTATATAGAAGAGAGAGAAAATTAATCTAGGATTAATAACGGAGATATTTTATCTAGGATAAAATATCGTCTAGAGAGAGATAACGATTAATTCGGAATTAATCGATAAATTAATATATTCGATATATTAAACGAAATTAGATTTCGACGCGGAATTAAAGTAAGATTTTAATTCGGGCGAACGAATTAATTTAGAATTAATTCGTTAGCGACGTGAATAGTGAATTCACTAGGCGTAATCATTTAATTACGACGCGACGGAAAAATCGTTAATTTAGAATTAGCGAACCCGAGCCCGAGTGTGATTGTGAGCGCATTCGTATTTCGAATTCGAGTGCGGCGACGCAAGTCACATCAAGCGTCAAATCAATTGTCACATCAAGCGTCAAATCAAAAGTCACTTTGAGTGATTGATTGATTGATTGATTGATTGATGGATTGATGGATTGACTTGCATCACATCACTTTATTAAAGTGACATGTGAATAGTTGATGTAAGTTGGTGTAATAGTGTTTGGAGGGAAAAACTTTTACTTTTGATTTTATTTAAATCAATTAAGTAATTGGTTTTAATTATTTTTCTTGGAAAATATATAAAGCCTTTTGGAAAAGCTTTTTACCAACCATTTTACACAAAATTCTTTCTCTCTCATTTCTCCTCTTCTTCTCACGCCAAACACACAAAATGTGGACTGTTTTTGAAGCCAAAAACCGTGAGCATGAGGGAAGCCAAGAGTGGATTTTCATGGTGAAAATCCAAGTGCTAGCACACTTACGAGTCTTGCGAAGGTGGTAGGGAGGTTCGCCCATGAGCCGGGATCCGTTAGACGAGGCTTGGAGCTCCGTTTTCTCAGCTCAAATCTGAAAATTGGAGGCAGTGGACTGGTCAGTTTTGGCGTGAAGGGCAGTGGGCTTTTTGGCTTCATTCGTCTCCAAATCGACTCAATCGATCAATGTGAGTATTCCGCTACCTCCGTTGATGTATTCGCACATTGTTTTCATTGCTTGTTTGATCTTGGGACCTTAATAAAAACCAAAATGGCATCAAGAGCTTAGGTTCAAGCATGAAAAATGTAGGGCTTAAAATTTGGGTAAATGTGATTTGAGCATGATTTGAATAAATTGATTGTTTGAGTATGCTTATAACATGTTTAATTTCATTTTGGTTGGACCAATTTGACGAAAAATGATTTCGAATTATTTTCCCCAAATATCATGCCATGGCCGAATGTATATGTATTTTTGGGATCTTGGATTTTTTGATTTTTTAATTCATTTGATGAGTTAGAATCGATTAGGTTGACGTTAATTTGAATCGAATTGGATTGGATTTCGAATTGGACAAAAATCCCCAAAATCTTACCTTGGCCGAATTGGTGTATATGCCCTAATGTCTTGTTGTTTTTGATTTTGTGACATTGGATGTGTATAAAATCAAATTGGAAGGTGATTTAATGTTGATTATGGATTCGATTGGATTGAAACCGAATCGGACACAAAATCCCTCTTTTGGCCGAGAGCATAAAAGCATGTAAATGGGTTTGATTTTTCATTTTATGTGGTGGACATGTAATAATGATAATGATCATGATTAATTGGACTAATATGGTGTTTTAGAAATATTGATTTAGTTGATTAATCATGTAATGCACTTTAGGTTAATTGAATATGAAATTGGATTTTGTATATTTAATTAATTGGGCCTAATTTTGGAAATTGGACTTTAATGTTGTATTTGGGCCTATTGGGCTTGATTTTATCAAGTTGGATTTAGGCCAAATGGATTGGATCCAATTGGGCCCAAAACCTTAACCATAAAGCCCAAATGCGACTAATGAACCTTTAAAGTTCAATTGGGCCTAATGGGCCAAGATTGATTTATGGGCTTATGGGGTAAATCCCGGATTGGACTTTGGTTATCGGTTTGACCCGAGTTGACCAAAAGTCCACGCCTTAAGAAATCAATTAAAAGCCCATTAGACTTTAATTGAATTGACGTTGGACGTTAATCGGTCTTTGAGACGCGTTACGATTAAATTTGGAATTTAAATCATAAAAGGTTTATTAAATAAAAGTGTAATATTTAATTTGGAATTGAATAGTGAATTAGTATTAAATACATATTAAATTAGATTTAATAATGCAGTTTAATTTAATTCATGAATTCGTACTTTAAGTACTTATTCGCAAAAACGAGTTTGACTCGAACAAAATCAAATCGTTGTTTGAACATTGGATGATCACTTAATTATCAGACTAATTAATTTGATTAGATTGATTGGTAGCATGCTTATGTGTGTGAATACGTGGTTGTGTTGAATGAATAATGTATATCGGATGGATATTAGATGGGTGGGCAATTTTAGAAATTGTTGTAATAAATTCGATTTATTAAATTGGACCTGCGTGTCCAGCCTTATCACCTCTATTCTCTTGTATTCTCTTCTCACCTATTCCCCTCTATGTATATGAGGTTTCTTTAGAAGTGTAGTGTAACGGGTAGAAGTAATACTAGTGCTAGCTTGAGTGAGAAAGGGAGAGATTTGATCTAGGATCAATGTGTAAAGTATCCATCCGCATATCATTATTATTTATTTTCATACTCGCTTTATTATGTATTTAGAATGCATTTTTAAGGGTGTATGATGATGAGACCTTAACAAAGATAATTAAATTGATAGCCAATTTGGACGCGAAAAACCCTCGTTCTATATTAAGCGATTATCCTTCCATTGAGTGATTCTTGTTCAAGATCCGATTGGCATTGGTTTGTTGGCCAAAGTCAAGACCTTGTCAATTATGGATGTATTTGAATCATGAGGGTTTTGTTCCACATCGGTGTCTTGTCCAAGTTGTGATTTGTTGGCCAAAGTCAAGATCACTTCTTGTCCAACGACATTGATTACGAAACTTTCCTTGTCAATGGGTCCCGCTTAACTGGAATCATTAGGTTTGTTGTGCCAAAGCCAAGGCCTAGATGATTCGGAGGATAAGGTTAGGAAAATGTATTAGATACATTGGCATAAGTAATATGTTTAGGACTTGGATGTCCACCTAACTGGATCTAGGAATTGGATTGGATCCAATTGATCTGTGAGATCTACCTAGTTAAATAGCATGCAGCTTGTTGGCCAAAGTCAAGGTTGTATGTTATTTAATAGGATCCTAGCCCACTAGGAAACACGGTTTCCCGAGTACTCGACAGAGGGTTAGAGGCTCGACGAAAAATAGTGGGAGGTAAGTATTGAATTTGCAACATTCGTTCAATTACTTGCTAAACACGCTCATCTATATTTTACTCGTCATATTAATCAAAAGTATTAGTTGGACTAATATTTTGTGTTGTTTTAAAAATATATATAGTTGGACTATATACAAACTCATTCAATATATAGTTGATTTTATAATTGGATTATAGTAATCAATATAATTGAATTAAAATAATAGTTGATTTTATAATTGGATTGTAGTAATCAATATTAAAATTGTAGTTGATTAAATAATTGGATTATTGTAATCATTATAATGAATAGTACCTCATTAAATTGATTAAATAGTTGGACTATTAAAATCAAGAAAGAATTGAAAAATTTGAATATTTAAAATATATAATCCTTGGATTAAATGTTTTAAATGATTTAATTTTCAATTGGGAATTAATAATAGGTTAATTTATTTGATAAAATAACTTATTATGACTAAGCCCATAATTAAGCAAATAGTATAGCATAAAATCTTTGGAAGATTTATGTGATGATGACTTTAGTGCTTAATTAATATACTTATAATAAATCTATCTTTAGATTTAAAAGTATTAAAGTTTGCAATTGGGCATGTAGCACAAGGTGCATATCGTTTCGATATTCCGAAACCCAAGGCTTGGCCAAAGATTTGTGAAATATTGAAAAGGATAATTGACATATCCCGAAGTGACTACCATTTGGATATGGAAGACACGAAGGAATTAAAGAAAGGGCGAGGCTCTAACTTTAAAAATATTTGTCAAAGTTATGTTCACTACTAGTATTGAAATTGGATTTTAAATACTTAGTATGGTACATAAAATATATGTATTGATGTTCAGAATCCGCTATGAGCTGGATACTGACTTCAAGCCGAGATTTCTCTGCGAATCGGAAACGGGACGAAAGTCACTGTTTTGACCGTAGATACCTAAATTTAAGAACTACCCTTCGGGCATGTACTTAAATTAGGAACTGTTATAATGTAACTAGTTTGACTAGAGACATTATCTCTATATCAGTGTTTAATCCGTTGCGGATAAACCTTTATATTCTAGAACACTAAAGTGCTTTATTATATAAAGATGATACTGAGATAAACACATTGGATGTGAATAACATAATTTATATTTTGAATATAATTAAAATCTCAAACATATAAAATGACAAATAAATAGCTCAAATTGATTTGATCAATATAGACTTATTTTTGGCATTGTTGTCTATGACACAATTAAACAAGACTCGTATATCCACACTTTTGAAGAGTGGGTACTAGGACTGATTTGACTATTCAAATAAGGTCTGTGAATCTAGTTTATTAGGTAAAGTACCTAAAATACTATTTACTTGGTAATAGTAAAAGTGCCACCGATCTGTTAGCCCTATTCATGGTGAAGTAAGTGGGCCCATATCTAGCTGGGCTAGATGTGAACATGAATATTTCGTGACCTTAACAGATGTAGCATCACGTTATGGTTTTGTGTCTCTTTTGAAGAATACAAATCAGAAACTTTAGAGTTTCGACACGAAGTAGACAAACAGATCGGCTATAGTATTATGCCGCCACGGTAAGACCGTATTGGAAAATACTTAAGCAGTAAGTTTCATATGTATATGAAAGAGTACGGTGTTCTTTCATATGAGGACTCCTCCCGAAACACGTCAGTTAGACGGTGTGTCCGAACTAAAATCGAATTTTGTTGGACATAATAAGGTTTATCATGAGTCGCTTTGAGCTATTGTTTCCTTCAATAGGATATGTATTAACAGTGCAAAACTTATTTAGAATAAGGTTCCATGAAAATCTGTTTGACAGATGTCATATAGGATATGAACAGGGAAGAAACGGGGTTTCTCATTCCTGATAATTTGGGTATGCCAGGCATGACGTTTGGATGATACCAAACTAAAAGACCCAAATTGGATAAGTGCCAATATAGGTTTTCCTAAGGGAAACCTTAAGTATAGTACTTGTAAATCTCACATGAGAACAATGTGATTGTTGCTCACCATGCGGTTTTTCCTGAGAGGAATACCGATATGCAGTGGTCAGTGGGAGGATAGTGATACTCGATGAAAACCGGAGTAATACTGTTCTAGGCACGAAGTCCGTAATGGAACACAAACAGTTCATCAATGATGAATCTATACCATTAATCTTCAAATACACAAGAATTTCGTAGATCGGATAGAGTCAGAAAATAACCTAGGGTATGGGTTTCTGATCTAACCTCATAAAGATGTCAATCTTATGGAGGTGTACCATCCGACTACGTTTTGAGGAAGTGATACGATATATCGACTACCTATTATGGCAAAGTGCCATGAATCCGAAATGGATTCCATGTATAACAACTATTTTGGATACTAGTTGTACCACAAGGCATTCTGCCTATTGGTACATTAAACGTCTTCAAGGAAGGCATACATGGATGGCAACATACCAACGTACAAAGCTAGGCTTTTGACGAAAAAGGTATCGTTATCAACATTGTGTTAATAACGGTTCAACCTTTTACCTGTTGCCATGGTAAATCCATTTTGAAGATGCTTGTTGATAACTGTATATTTCATTTATGAAATATGTCAGTTACAAATCAAAATCGCTTTCCTGAAAAGGAAACCTTTTGGAGAATGTTTATAACATTCTGACGATTTTGTATAACCGACAAACAAGGTTTGCGGATTATTCAATCCATGTTTGGATTGAAGCAAGCATAAGGTTCTTGGAACTGACGTTTTGAAATAATCATAATGGTTTATGATTTAACTCAAAACGAAATAATTCTTGTGTATATAAGGAGGTTAGTGGGAGAGCGCACTAACAGTAAAATTCCCATAAAACAATTGTTGAAAGCTTGGCTTTCATAGATATTCTTTCAATAGAAATTCTCCGTAGAATTCCAGGGAGTAACAACCTTTATTCGAGGAATAAAGATCTACTGGGATAGATTTGGAGTTGTTAACACTCTCTGGGAAATTGTACATTTAAAATGTACTTGTATTGGTGTCTCATACGCTTCGAGCATATGGAGTCACAATCGGGTCAATCCAAGTGATAGTCACTGGATTGAAGTTAAGAACATCTGTTAGTATCTCTGAGAACTAAAGATGCTATCTTAGGCTATGGAGAAGGAGAACTTGAGTGACTGGGATCACTGCAGCAAGTTTCCAAACGATTAAATACTACGGTACTATAAAGTTTGAACACCGGGACAGTGAGCTGGAAATCTTCCAAGCAAAATAACTGTTGCCGAATAAAAAACAAATGCGGATTATTGCTGCAGCTGAGGCAGCAATAGAAGTCTTTTGGGTCGAAAATAAATCTAATTAGATTAGATATAGTTCTTTTAGCAGCTGAGCTAGGCGTCAGCACAGGCTACGGAATTAAAGGTCTCATCGACGATCCAGATATATACTTCTATATCATCTGATTCGTTCGGATCATACATCGTGGCGATGTGATGATCGTATAAATCGCGTCAAACGATAATTATGCAAATCCACTGACGAAAACCTTTCCTCAGCAATTTGAGCAAACCGTACATAGTTCGGGTGTTAGACACTCGAGTGACTGGCTATGTGCCAAGTGGGATATTGTTGGATAATATGACCCATAGCGTCACTATTTGCACATATCATTGTGTTGTTGTAGCAAATTAACTATGTAATAAGGAAATTGCACTCTCATAATTTGTGATTAGATCACCATAGATATATAAATGAAGAGAGGTCCCTATGATTAGTTCCTGGATTGAGATGATATGAGACAGTATCAGTCCACGAAGGATTAATCATTAAATATCCCTAGCCGTAGTATTATCAAGACTGGACATCGATAATGCGGAATAGGCTAGTATTGCACTTGTGTGCGTTGTGAGGGCACAACGGCATAGTTCTCATATATATAAGTATTGGATACTTATGCAAGTGCGATACGAGGTCGTGTTTCACCGATGGTACGGGAAACAGCTTCGCTCTGGATAGACCCCTCGGAATCCCATTGGTATTATGACTATGTGTCTATGGGAGGCCGAAATCAAGGTAGGTGTGTATAGTCTTAACCTGAGACTTGCATCGCTAATACTTACGATAATCGATAAACTTTGGTTTTGGTGGTAGGGGACTTTAAACAGGTTCTGAGTACACCACTTCTGGGTTTATCAGAGAGTCGTAGAGTATTGGGTGTGATGTCAAGACGGAAGTGTCACTTCAGTCATATTGGAGTTGATGTCACGCAGGATACGGTACTAGTGCTATTGAGTGTTGCGCAACCAATCGGGATATTGTGACCAGGTCATGTATATCCGATTATAGAGACTATGTTACCAGACATCCGATATGTGCTTCGGACGGGGTAGACACTTATCCAGCCCCAGCCCTAGCACGTGATTATCCGATACTGGACCGATATACACAATACAATCGTATACTACGCTTGATAACAGATCTTAATATTCTTAAATGGATATGTCCGGAGAATTGGGAAGACTTGGTGCTTTGCTAGGAGTCGACCTTGTCTCGTAAATCGGTAGAACGTAGTACTTGGTACGTACGTGATTCGGATACTCCGACGACCGTATTTACTGCCAACTTATCCGGAGATCTCATGGGTCGCTTCCCGATAATCCACCGATGACGCACAACTCGCACTCTTGAATAATCTGGGATTATATAGAAGAGAGAGAAAATTAATCTAGGATTAATAACGGAGATATTTTATCTAGGATAAAATATCGTCTAGAGAGAGATAACGATTAATTCGGAATTAATCGATAAATTAATATATTCGATATATTAAACGAAATTAGATTTCGACGCGGAATTAAAGTAAGATTTTAATTCGGGCGAACGAATTAATTTAGAATTAATTCGTTAGCGACGTGAATAGTGAATTCACTAGGCGTAATCATTTAATTACGACGCGACAGAAAAATCGTTAATTTAGAATTAGCGAACCCGAGCCCGAGTGTGATTGTGAGCGCATTCGTATTTCGAATTCGAGTGCGGCGATGCAAGTCACATCAAGCGTCAAATCAATCGTCACATCAAGTGTCAAATCAAAAGTCACTTTGAGTGATTGATTGATTGATTGATTGATTGATGGATTGATGGATTGACTTGCATCACATCACTTTATTAAAGTGACATGTGAATAGTTGATGTAAGTTGGTGTAATAGTGTTTGGAGGGAAAAACTTTTACTTTTGATTTTATTTAAATCAATTAAGTAATTGGTTTTAATTATTTTTCTTGGAAAATATATAAAGCCTTTTGGAAAAGCTTTTTACCAACCATTTTACACAAAATTCTTTCTCTCTCATTTCTCCTCTTCTTCTCACGCCAAACACACAAAATGTGGACTGTTTTTGAAGCCAAAAACCGTGAGCATGAGGGAAGCCAAGAGTGGGTTTTCATGGTGAAAATCCAAGTGCTAGCACACTTACGTGTCTTGCGAAGGTGGTAGGGAGGTTCGTCCATGAGCCGGGATCCGTTAGACGAGGCTTGGAGCTCCATTTTCTCAGCTCAAATCTGAAAATTGGAGGCAGTGGACTGGTCAGTTTTGGCGTGAAGGGCAGTGGGCTTTTTGGCTTCATTCGTCTCCAAATCGACTCAACCGATCAATGTGAGTATTCCGCTACCTCCGTTGATGTATTCGCACATTGTTTTCATTGCTTGTTTGATCTTGGGACCTTAATAAAAACCAACAGTGATCCAGTATCGGATGTCACATGCAAGGCCTGGGGCTGGAATGGTGTCTGCCCCGTATGAAGCATATATCAGAGCACAAACAACTAGTCTCTTTATTATCGGATAATCATGACCTAGTCATATTATCCCGACGGTTGCAACCTTTTAGAGAACCAGTTCTGTATCCCTGCGTGACCATCATCTCCATATGACTGAAGTGATACTTCCCTCTTGACATCACACCCAATACACTACGATTCTCAATAAACCCAGAAGAGGTGTACACAGAACCTGTTAAAGTCCTGGATGACAAAAAAAAAACGTATTGATTGTCGCAAGTACTAGCGATGCAAGTCTCAGGTTAAGACCAAATACACCTACCCTGATACAGACTCCCATAGACACATAGTCATACTACCAATGGGATTCTGTGGGGTCTATCCAGAGCGAAGCTGTTTTCCGTACCATTGGTAAAACACAACCTCCTACCACACTTGCATAAGTATTCAATACTTAAATATATGAGAACTATGATGTTACGCTTCCATAACACGCACAAGTGTGATACTAGTCTATTCCGCATTATCGATGTCCAGTCTCGATAATACTACGACTAGGGATATTTAATGATTAAACCATCGTGGATTGATACTGTCTCATATCATCTCAATCCGGAACTAATCATAAGGACTTTCATCATTCACACATTTAAGTAATCTAATTACGAAATGATAAAAGGCAATTTCCATTGCTACATAATTAATTTGTACAAAAACTCAATGTCTTTTACAAATAGTGACGCTATGGGTCATAACTATCGGAGAATCTCCCACTTGGCCTATAGCCAGTCACTCAAGTATCTAATACCTGAACTATGTACATGTCGCTCAAGCTTTTGCTGAGGTATAACTTTCGTCAGCGGATCTGCAACGTTTTTCTCTAATGCGACCTTCTCGATCTTCACATCGCCACGATGTATGATCTCACGAATCAGATGGAAACGACGAAGAACATGCTTGGATTGATGATGAGACCACGATTCCTTAGCCTGCGCTATAGCCCCGTTATTGTCACAATACAATGGAACGAGCTCAGCTGCTAACGGAACTACTCCTAATCCAATTAGGAATTTTCGGATCCAAACTGCCTCTTTTGCTGTTTCAGCTACAGCGATATACTCCGCTTCTATTGCTGAATCGGCAACAGTCGCTTTCTTGGAAGATTTCTAGCTCACTGCTCCGTTATTCAAATAAAACACGTACCCGGATTGCGACTTGAAGTCGTCTTTGTCGGTTTGGAAACTTGCATCGGTATACACAGTTACCTCAAGTTCTCCATCTCCATAGATTAAGAAAGCATCCTTAGTTCGTCTAAGATACTTAAGGATATTCTTAACCGTAATCCAGTGACCTTCACCTGGATCGGCTTGATAGCGACTACACATGCTCAAAGCATATGAGACATCAGGTCTTGTACATATCATGGCATACATGATCAATTCGACTGCCGAGGCGAACGGTATCCGACTCATATTGTCTCTCTCATCTTGAGTTTTAGGACACATGTCCTTAGATAGAGTGACGCCATGTGACACTGGTAACAGTCCCCTCTTGGACTGATCCATGTTGAATCTCTTCAACCCTTTGTCAATGTATGTGCTCTGGGAGAGTCCAAGCAGCTTTCTAGATCTATCCTGGTAGATTTTTATTCCCAGAACAAAGGCTGGTTCTCCCAGATCTTTCATGGAGAATTTTAATAAAAGTCAAGCTTTCACCGATGTTAACATGGGAATGTCATTGCCCATAAGCAATACATCGTCAACATAAAGGACAATGAAAGTCAGTGCGCTCCCACTAACCTTCTTGTATAGACAAGGATCATCTTCATTTTGAACGAAATCATATTCTTTTATGATCTCATCAAAACGTTGGTTCCAAGAACGCGACGCTTGCTTCAGTCCATAAATGGACCGATTTAACTTCCAAACCTTGTTTGCATGTTTAGGCACGAAAAAACCGTCAAGCTGTTCCATATAAACATCCTCCAACAGGTTTCCGTTAAGGAAAGCGGTTTTGACATCCATCTGCCATATCTCGAAATCGAAATATGCAGTAATAGCAAGCATTATCCGAATGGATTTAATCATGGCAATAGGTGAGAAAGTTTCGTCGTAATCGACACCATGTCATTGATGATACCCCTTCGCTACAAGCCTAGATTTTTACGTTTGTATGTTGCCATCCATGTCGGTCTTCTTCTTGAAGACCCATTTGCATCCAATAGGCTTTACGCCTTCTGGTGCATCAACCAGTGTCCAAACTTGGTTGGTGTACATGGAATCCATTTCGGACTTCGTGGCATCTTGCCATAAATCGGAGTTGATACCTTGTATCGCTTCCTCATACGTAGCCGGCTCGTCTTCCTCAATGAGATTGATATCCACATGAGGTGAGATCAGAAACCCATACCTCTCAGGTTGTTTTCTGACTTTCTCCGACCTACGTGGTCCTTGTGTATTCGAAGATTGTGGTACAGTTTCATCCCTGATGAACTGTTCATGTTCCGTTGAGGATTATATGCCAGGAACAGTATCACTCCAATTTTCATCGAGTTATACTTTCCTCCCACTTATCACTGTATTTAGGAATTCCTTCTCAAGGAAAACCGCATGTAGAGCAACAAAAACTTTGTTCTCTCGTGGGTGATAGAAGTAATATCCTTTGGTTTCCCTAGGATATCCTACAAATAGGCATTTATCCGATTTGGGTTCTAGTTTGGTACCTTCCAAACGTTTGACGTATGCCCAGCAACCCCAAATCTTGAGGAATGAGAAACTCGGTTTCTTTCCTGTCCATATCTCATATGGTGTCTGTTGAACAGACTTTGATAGAACCTTATTCAAAATAAGTATTGCACTGTTTAATGCATATCCCCAGAAGGAAATAGGTAGCTCAGTGCGACTCATCATAGACCTTACCATGTCTAACAAGGTTCGGTTTTTCCGTTCGGACGCACCATTTAATTGCGGTGTTCCGGGAGGAGTCCATTGTGAAAGAATACCATAGTCTTTCAAGTAGTCAAGAAACTCAT
The DNA here is from genome assembly GCA_019454045.1 of Zanthoxylum bungeanum. Lineage (NCBI taxonomy): Eukaryota > Viridiplantae > Streptophyta > Magnoliopsida > Sapindales > Rutaceae > Zanthoxylum > Zanthoxylum bungeanum. Next base: position 73,836 of record SKCR01033661.1, on the reverse strand, counting down.
TGCTCAAGTATTCGCCACCATGGTCCGACCGTAATGTCTTAATACTTTTACCGGTATGTTTTTCAACTTCGTGTCGAAACCCCTTGAATTTCTCAAAAGTTTCCGACTTGTGTCTCATAAGATACACATAACCATAACGTGATGCATCATTCGTAAAGGTTACAAAGTATTCATATCCACCTCTAGCCTGGCTAGACATGGGCCCACAAATGTCACTATGAACAAGGGTTAACAGTTCGGTGGCGTCTACACCTTTACCGCTAAAAGGTGATTTAGGCATTTTGCCAAATAAGCAAGATTCGCAAACGTCATATGAATTTGGATCAAATCCGTCCAAGTACCCACTCTTCGAAAGTGTGAATATGCGAGTATTATTTATGTGTCCCAGACGACAATGCCACATATAAGTTTCATCTTTATGACTTACTTTAAGCCTTTTGTTTGTTACATTTTGAGATTGATTTATATTCAAAATATAAAGACCATTATTTGCATCAGCTGTGCAAATTTCTATATCATTTTTATATATAAAACTCCCAGTGTTTCTAAATACAAAAGTGTACCCACATTGGGTTAACATAGATACAGAAATTATATTCCTAGTCAAAATAGGTACAAAATAACAGTTTATAAGTTCAAGTACATGCCCCGAGGGCAGTTCTAAAACAAAAGTGCCAACGGCCAAAACGGCGACTGGAGTCCCATTTCCAACACACAGGTTAATCTCTCATGATGCCAGTTTCCTGCTAATCCGCAGATCCTGCATATCAGTACAAATGTGAGTACCACAACCAGAATCAAAAATCCAATTTTTAAAACTAGAAGTAGTCATGTTTATTTCTATAACAAACATACATGAGGCCGGTGCCTTGCCCGCCTTTATCTCCTTCTGGAGCGCCTTGTACTCGCGGTAGTCACGCTTCCAGTGACCCCGCTTCCCGCACTGGAGGCATACATCCTGAGATTTTTCTTTTGGCTTCCCAAAAGCCTTTGATGCTTTGCCCTTGCCCTTGTTCTTATGCTTCTTCTTCTTCACACCTCAAGTCGCCTTGGGCCAAGCCCTCGAAGACTGAGATGTAGAAGTGAAGTGCGCCTCACGCTTCTTGCCCTTAACAAGCTCCTTTTCTGCCTCGCGTAGAGTGGACAATAACTCTCCAAGAGTTTGGTCTTGGTTCAACATGTTATAGTTCATGATGAACCCACTCTAAGTGTCGGGGAGAGACTGTAGGATCAAATCTATTGAAGTCTCTGCCTCAAAGACTATGCCCATCTCACCAAGCTGCTCAATGTCGGCAATCATTTGTGTCACATTTAGTTCAACAGATGTACCCTTCGACATCCAAGCGCGGAAGAGCTTCTTCTGCAACTCATATCTCTGTGATCTCAGATTAGATCGGTGAAGATCGTGCAATTTTGCCAACATATGATAGGGATCCAATCCATTGTTTTGTCGACGAAATTGCTGAGTCATGGCAGCAAGCATAATAGACTGAGCAGTTGCATTATCATAGCTATGAGTCTTCCAAAGATCTAGCTCAAGCAACTCATTAGGTTTAGGCTTAGGCCCAAGAGGCCTATCTATGGTGTAGAGCAACCTCTCGGATCCAAGGACTATCCTTAGATTCATTTCCCAGTCGAAAAAGTTCGTGCCGTTGAAGACATTTTCTCCCATGATAATATCTCGGACACTGTTCTTTCCCGTCATTTTAACTGCGATAATCTAATTATCCAATTAACAATTTTTTTGGGTACAATCTAACTGTTACAAGAAAAATAAAATTATATTAGTCCAACTAATAAGATAATTTTGACGAAATAATTTGAAAGCGCGTAAAGCTAAGTATTTGAACGAAATTGCAAATTCAATACTAGCCTCCCACTATTTTTCGGCGAGCCTCTAACCCTCTGTTGAGTACTCGGGAAACCTAGTTTCCTAGTGGGCTAGGATCCCGTTAAATAACACACAACCTTGACTTTGGCCAACAAGCTGTATGATATTTAAGTAGGTAGATCTCGAAGATCAATTGGATCTCATCCAATTCCTAGATCCAGTAGGTGGACCTCCAAGTCCGAAACATATATACAATATATATGCCAATATATCCAATATATTTTCATAACCTTTTTTCTCTGAATCAACTAATCCTTGGCTTTGGCACAACAAGCTTAATGATCTAGTTAAGCGGGACCCATAGACCTTGGAAAGCTTTGTAATCAATGTCGATGGACAAGAAGTGATCTTGACTTTGGCCAACAAATCACGACTTGGACAAGACACCGATATGTAACAATGCTTTCATGATTCAAACATATCCGCAATTGAAAAAGGTCTTGACTTTGGCCAACAAACCAGTGCCAATTTTGGATCTTGAGTAAGAATCACTCAATGGAAGGAAAACGCTTAATATGTTTTGAGGGTTTTTCGCGTAAATTGGCAACCAATTTATTATCTTTGTTAGGTCTCATCATACACCCTTAAGCATGCATTCTAAAAGCATAATAAGGCGCGGAAAGTAAATTAATAACGATATGCAGATGGATATTTAACAACTTGTTCCTAGAAAAAATCACTCATTTTCCTCTCCCCGGCTAGCACTATTCTACTTCTACCCAATTACATAATACAATAATAGAAACCTCATTAACATTGAGGGGAATTATGTGAGAAGAGAATACAAAGAATCAATAAAGAGAGAAGGCTGGATATGCAGGTCCAATTTATAAATTCTAAATTTACAACAATTTCTAAAATTGCCCTTTCCCTTCTAATATCCATCCGATATACGCTATTCATTCATCACATCCATGTATTCATACAAGCATGTTATTCAATCAATCTAATCAAATTAATTAATCTTTGAATATTAGTGATCATCCAATGTTCAAACAATGATTTGATTTGCGCGAGTCCAACTCGTTTGTAAATAAGTACTCGAAGTACAAATTCTTGAATTATATCGAACTACTCTTTAAATCTAATTTAATTCGTATTCAATACTAATTCATTTCATTTAATTCCAAATTAAATATCTATACTTTTTAATGCGCTTTAACGACTTAGATTCCAAATCTAATCTAAATGGGACTCAAAGCCCAATTAACATCCAATGTTGTTTAATTAAAAGTCCAATGGGCTTTTAATTGATTTCATAAGGCATGAGCTTCGGTCAATATGGGTCAAACCGAAATACCAAGGCCCAAGTAAGGAATCACCCTTATTTGCCAAGAAACCAATTTTTAACCCATTAGGCCCAATTAAACATTTAAAGCCCATTTGTTATATTTGGACTTAATGGAATGATTTAGGCCCAATAAGGATCCAATCAATTTGGCCCAAACCTACTTGGCCCAAAAAAGTCCATAAGGCCCAAATACAACAATTACAAGCTCAATTCAAAATCAAGCCCAATTAATCAAATTTTAAAATTCCAAATTTTATAATTCAATTAACCAAAGTGTAATACATCAATTAATTATCAAAATTAATATTTCCAAAATACAAATTTAATCAATTAATTATGTATTCATTTGTTCAACTTATGTCCAACATTTTTGAACCAAAAATCATCTCATTTCATGCTCAATATGCCACGGCATTTGTGGGTATTTTATGTCCGATTTCGTTTTCAATCCGATTGAATTTTAAATAAACATTACCCAATTGTTTCAAGTCATCCAATGATCAAACAAACAAAAAATACCATGCCATAAAAGGGTACCAAACTCTCGGCCAAGCCATGATTAAGGGGAAAAATTAATCCAATTAATTTTTCATGAAATTGATCATAAATAACTCCAAGTCATCCATATACAAACATGCTCAAACAAGTAATTTAGTCAAAACATGCTCAAAATTAATTTACCCAAATTTTACCCTAATCATTTTCATGCTTAAACCTTGCTCCATGATACCATTGTTGGTTTCTAGGGTGGTCCCAAGATCAATATAAGCATAGAAATAGAATGAATACGCAACGAAGAGTGGCAGAAACACACTTAAATTGAACGGCTTTTGGATGTGATGATCAACAAAAATTTTCCTCCTTGCTAGAAGCTCTCGGCCAAGGTGGATTTGTTGAAGATGTTCTACAAGCTCCAAGCTTCAAATGGATCCCAAGCTCTTAGTTCGGTTTCCCTATCACCTTGTATTGATTCTCTAATGTGCTAGCAAGATGGAAGAAAGAAAATGATTTCCTTTTCCCTTGGAGAGCTCACGGTAATGGCTATGGAGGGAGAGAGAGTTTTTCTTTTGTTTTCTAAAAACATAATGAAAAACCTTTACCAAAAATTGGTAAAACCTTTCCAAAAAGTCAAAGCCAATTTTGGCTCCAAAATGGCATTAAATGCCCACACCAACCAACATCATGAATAGTGACTGCATGTCACTCACCAAAAAGGTGACTTGACATCTATCACTAAAGTGACAAGTGATGTGACTCGCGATGTGACTTGCGGCCGCACTTGATTCAAAATCGGAGTGGCGTCGCAAACACATTCCAGGCTCAGTTTCGTTAATTCTGAATTAACGAATTTTTTGTTGCATCGTAATTAAATCAAATTTAATTAAATAATCATGCCTAGTAAAATTACTATTCATGTCGCTTACGAATTAATTCTAAATCAATTGGTTAGCCCGAATTAAAATCTAATTTTAATTCCGCGTCGAAATCCAATTTCGTATAATATATCGAATATATTATTTTATCGATTAATTCCAAATTAATCGTTCTCTCTCTTCAAATAGTACTTTATCCCAGATAAAGTATCTCCGCTATTAATCTCAGATTAATAAAGTTTGAATCATACATCATCGGTGAATCTTTGGGAAGTGACCCAAGAGATCCCTGGATATATTGGCAGTAAATCCGGTCGTCGGACTATGTTTTTACCGATTTACGAGACAAGGTTGGCTTCTAGCAAAGCGCCATGCCTACCTAATTCTCCAGAAATATTCTTAATGGAATATACGATCTATGTCAGGCGTAGTATATGTAGTATTGCGTATCTCGTGATCCAGTATCGGATGTCACAGGCAAGGCCTGGGGCTGGAATAGTGTCTGCCCCGTACGAAGCATATATCGGAGCACAAACAACTAGTCTCTTTATTATCGGATAATCATGACCTAGTCATATTATCCCGACGGTTGCAACCTTTTAGAGAACCAGTTCTGTATCCCAGCGTGACCATCATCTCCATATGACTGAAGTGATACTTCCCTCTTGACATCACACCCAATACACTACGATTCTCAATAAACCCAGAAGAGGTGTACACAGAACCTGTTAAAGTCCTGGATGACCAAAACCAAAGCGTATTGATTGTCGCAAGTACTAGCGATGCAAGTCTCAGGTTACGACCAAATACACCTACCCTGATACGGACTCCCATAGACACATAGTCATACTACCAATGGGATTCTGTGGGGTCTATCCAGAGCGAAGCTGTTTTCCGTACCATCGGTAAAACACAACCTCCTACCACACTTGCATAAGTATCCAATACTTAAATATATGAGAACTATGTTGTTACGCTTCCATAACACGCACAAGTGCGATACTAGTCTATTTCGCATTATCGATGTCCAGTGTCGATAATACTACGACTAGGGATATTTAATGATTAAATCATCGTGGATTGATATTGTCTCATATCATCTCAATCCAGAGCTAATCATAAGGACTTTCATCATTCACACATTTAAGTAATCTAATTACGAAATGATAAAAGGCAATTTCCATTGCTACATAATTAATTTGTACAAAAACACAATATCTTTTACAAATAGTGACGCTATGGGTCATAACTGTCTAACACCCACTTCTGGCCAAGCCAATTAATGAGCGGAAAATATATCAATATTTACCGCCCCTTTTACTTAATATTTTGTTTAGTTTCTCGGGTTTGATGAACGTTTTGATGTGTTTTAGTTTATTTTGCAGATAAAATAATATTGGGACACAATGAAATCATTTAGGACGAAATTTGGGTCAAATCTGGGCAAATATTGGACTAGACATATTAATTTTGGAGATTGGAAACTTGAAAGGGCGTTTTAACGAAGTGCAGTTTTGGAAATTCCAATTTTGCGCATAAGTCGTATTTTGGGCATAACGTTTTGCTCCGATATCGGATTGAGCTAATTTAAGTTCCAGATTAACGAAGACTCAAAGATCTACAACTTTGAAAGACAAAATAATTCGAATTTCTGAAGATTGCATGCCCGAATTTGATGAACCATCCAAAAGTGTGTTGTGTGTAATTATTAAAGTCATTTTCAAAGTAAAAAAATAAATTAATAAATAAATAATAAAAATTATCAAACCACCACCAAACATGATAAGCAATTAGTGGAGCAATTAATAATGGATTTGGTGGATGATTTGATGGAGGTAAAATTTTGCCTATAAATACCAAGCCATTTCACTTGTAAATTCATATTTTCTTCTAAGGAATTCCTTAAGATTACTAAGAAGATTGTATCTTGTTTTTTTATTTACAGCTTTCAGTAATTAATTTCCGCTTTCACACTTTCTTTTCTTTACTTTTCAGTTTTTACTTTCCGTAATTTACTTTTACGCACAGTACTTTTCTTTCTTTAATTTTCAGTTTTTACTTTTCAGTAATGAGGAGGTAACTCCCTTTTGCTGGGGTAAAAGGTAAAACTTTTATTACTAATATTTAGATTAATCTCCCTTAATTATAATATATAAACTAGTTAAAACCTGACATAACGAGATACCGTCATATTGGTCGGTTGGTAATTATTTAAATTGGTTTTAACCTGACTAAACTGGATACCGCCTGATTGGTCGGTTGGTAATTAATTATTAATTTGATTTAATCTGGATACCGCCTATATGGCTGGTTGGTAATTATCATGCAAAGTTAATATATTATATTAAGGGAGATATCTAAAATACAAGTAATAAAAGTGGATCTTTTTACCTCAGCATTTTCTTTTATTGTACTTTTACTTTATTTACTTTTCAGCAATTTACTTTCAGCATTTACTTTTCAGCAATTTACTTTCAGCAATTTACTTTCAGCAATTTACTTTCAGCATTTACTTTTCAGTAATTTACTTTCAGCATTTACTTTTCAGCATTTAATTTTCAGTATTTAATTTCATCATTTACTTTCCGTCATTTACTTTTCAGCAATTTACTTTTCAGCATTTTACTTTATGTCTTTTATTTTATTTAAGTTTTTACTAGCCCTAGTTATGTGTCGTAACTAAGTTAGTTATCTGGGGTTGTGATAAATTCTAATATCACCGGTTTATAAGGGGTTATTTTATAGTTTAGGTAATTTAAATGTTTACTTATTAAGTCTTAAGCTTAATACGTCTTGTTAATTGGCCATTAATAAGATTGATCTGGTAAATCTAAAATAAACTTGACAAAGGAATTTTATGTTTCAGCCTTAGACTTAATAGCCCACGATCTTCCTTGAGGATAGATAACCCTTTAATAGATTTCCTTACAGGATAGACATATACCTGTCGGGCGGGGGTAGCCATAATTGGAACTTAAACTTAATGAATCCAGATAATTTGGTTGACATAGACATATGGTTCAATTGGGTTAAACTGGGTATTTGTGTCTTACTATCGACAATGGCTTTCGCATAATTTAGTGTTCCAGGTTAGTAAACCGATTTATTACATAAACATGAAATAACCACTTCATCTTTTTATAATATTAGAAAGATTCACAACCCTATATAGTTTCATAATAATGAATTTTCATAAAACTACTTTCGTGCAATTTTATTTACTTATTTTTAAATTCAAAATCATCACTATTTCAAATCAATCAATCAACCTGTTAGATAATAGTAATCATTTGACCTCATAAAATTAATAGATTAGGTATTAAGTCCTCGTGGTATCGATACTTTTTATACTACTTGCACGATACGTGCGCTTGCGTTATACGCGTGTGTGTAAGCACCGGTCAAGTTTTTGGCGCCGTTGCCGGGGATTTATTTATCTTTCACTATTAGTTTTGGGGTTAGATACGTTACTTGTATCCAATTTCTTTTTACTTATTATTTTTATTTTCTTGTGTTTCAGATTCTCAGAAACTACATGAGACGAACTAGAAGCTTTGAAATCCAACCGCTTGACCCAGAAATTGAAAGAACCATCAGACAGTTGAGAAGGGAAAGGTGAGAAGGCCAAGAAGCTTTAGTCAACATGGAACTTGAACCTTTGGAGGTTGCACCACCAATACCCATTCGAGACAGAACCATTCCGGTGGTCGACGGCTTCATTTCCTGTATTATACTTCCTCCCTTACCAGCAAATGCGGGTGACATCAAAACATGCATCCAGATGATTCGGCAGTCAGTAAGTTTGGGGGAAATGCAACTGAAGATCTTAATGCCCTCATCAGCAACTTTCTGGAAGTTTGCGGTACTTTCAATTACAACCGAGCAGCTGAAGAAGCACTGAGACTGCAGGTTTTTCCATATTCCCTGAAAGACAGAGCTAAATCTTGGCTACACTCGTTACCATCAGGTTCCATCACAACTTGGAACACTCTAGCCACCAAATTCCTTACAAAGTACTTTCCACCAGCCATAACTGCAAAGTTAAGGAATGACATCACATCCTTCGTGCAACAAGATTCAGAATCCCTTTGCGAAGCTTGGGAAAGATTCAAAGATTTATTCTGGAAATGTCCTCATCATGAGATCGCAAAGTGGCTACAAGTCCAAACCTTCTACAATGGACTTTCTGGAATAATGAGAACAACAATTGATGCTGCTGCTGGAGGAGATTTGATGGAAAAAGAGAAGATCAGGTATGTGACCTAATTGAAGAAATGGCTAACAATAATTCATTGTGGCCAACAGAAAGAAGCTTGATCCAACGAATTGCTGAAATTTATTAAGTTGGAGCCAACACAGTAGTGAATACCAAGCTGGATCAGATTTGCAAAAATCTGGAAACTCTTAACATGAAAGTGTTAGGTTTATTTCTAGGTCCCAAGATCAAACAAGCAATGAAAAACATGTGTGAACACATCAACAGAGGTAGCGGAATACTCACATCGATCGGTTGAGACGAATCGGCAACAAAAATTAATTTTTTCCCTTGCAATTTCAGCCAAGGCAGTGAGCAGCCCACTACTCCAACATTTCAGATTTGAGCTGAGAAAATGAGCTTCGAATCTTCGTCGAATGGTTCCCGACTCATGGGTGAACCTCCCTACCACCTTCGCAAGTCTCTCGGAGTGCTAGATCTTCTTGATTTTGCCACAAAATCAAGCACATTGCTTCCCAAACTCACGCCCAAAACAAGAGAAACCAGTGAGCATTTTACTGCCCATTTGGGCGTGAATGATGATAGAGAAAGAGAGGAGGGAAAGTGTGTATTAGTTGGTGAAACCTTTTCCAAAAAGGTTTAAATATTTTTACCATAAAAAATTAAAGTATTTACCAATTAAAAAGTCAAATAATTAAATGGTAAATGCTCCCACCAACTTACACTATTCCACCAAAACACATCAACTATTCATTTCTTTAATAAAGTGATGTGTGTCTTTCAATCAATCAATCACATCAATCAATCACATCACTCAAAGTGACATTTGATTTGACGCTTGATGTGACGAATGATTTGACGCTTGATGTGACTTGCGTTGCCGCACTCGAATTCGAAATACGAATGCGCTCGCAATCACACTCGGGCTCGGGTTCGCTAATTCCTAATTAGCGAATTTCCGTTGCGTCGTAATTAAATGATTACGCCTAGCGATTTCACTATTCACGTCGCTAACGAATTAATTCTAAATTAATTCGTTCGCCCGAATTAAAATCTAATTTTAATTCCGCGTCGAAATCTAATTTCGTTTAATATATCGAATATATTAATTACCGATTAATTCCAAATTAATCATTCTCTCTCTTTAGACGATATTTTATCCTAGATAAAATATCTCCGTAATTAATCCTAGATTAATTTTCTCTCTCATCAAATTAATCCCAGATTAATAAATGTGCGAGTCATGCGTCATCGGTGGATCACTGGGAAGCGACCCATGAGATCCCCGGATATGTTGGCAGTAAATACGGTCGTCGGAGTATCGGAATCACGTACGTACCAAGTACTACGTTCTACCGATTTACGAGACAAGGTTGGCTTCTAGCAAAGCACCAAGCCTACCCAATTCTCCGGACATATTCTTATAAGAATATCTAAGGATCTATATCAGGCGTAGTATACCAAGTATCGTGTATATCGGCCCAGTATCGGATAGTCACGTGCTAGGGCTGGGGCTGGATAAGTGTCTGCCCCGTCCGAAGCACATGTCGGATGTCTGGTAACTAGTCTCTATAATCGGATATACATGACCTTGTCATAATATCCCGATGGCCGGCCAGCACTTAAGAGCACTAATACCGTATCCTGCGTGACATCATCTCCACTATGACTGGAGTGATACTTCCGTCTTGACATCACACCCAATACTCTAAGATTCTCAATATACCCAGCATTGGCGTACACAGAACCGGTTAGAGTCCTAGACGACCTCAACTAAAGTATATTGATTGTCGTAAGCATTAGCGGTGCAAGTCTCAGGTTAAGACAAATACACCTACCCTGATGTCGGACTCCCATAGACACATAGTCATAATACCAATGGGATTCCGAGGGGTCTATCCAGAGCGAAGCTGTTTCCCGTACCATCGGTGAAACACAACCTCCTATCGCACTTATATGAGTATCCAATACCCAAATATATGAGAACTATGCTGTTGTGCCCTCACAACGCGCACAAGTGTAATACTAGCCTATTCCGCATTATCGATGTCCAGTCTCGATAATACTCCGGCTAGGGATATTTAATGATTAATCCTTCGTGGACTGATACTGTCTCATATCATTCTCAATCCAGGAACTAATCATAGGGACCTCTCTTCATTTATATATCTAAGGTGATCTAATCACAAATGATGAGAGTGCAATTTCCTTGTCACATAGTTAATTTTTACAACAACACTATGATCTGTACAAATAGTGACGCTATGGGTCATATTATCCAACAATCTCCCACTTGGCACATAGCCAGTCACTCAAGTGTCTTACACCCGAACTATGTACGGTTCGCTCAAATTGCTGAGAAAAGGTTTTCGTCAGCGGATTTGCATGATTATCGTCTGACGCGATTTATACGATCATCACATCGCCACGATGTATGATCCGAACGAATCAGATGATATAGAAGTATATATCTGGATCGTCGATGAGACCTTTAATTCTTTAGCCTTGTGCTGACGCCTAGCTCAGCTGCTAACAGAACTATATCTAATCTAATTAGATTTATTATCGACCCAAATGGCTTCTATTGCTGCCTCAGCCGCAGCAATAATCCGCATTTGTTGTTTATTCGGCAACAGTATCTTGCTCGGAAGATTTCCAGCTCATTGTCCCGTTTTTCAAACTTTATAGTACCGCATTATTTAACTGTTTGGAAACTTGCAGCAGTGATCCCAGTCACTTCAAGTTCTCCTTCTCCATAGTTTAAGACACATCTTTAGTTCTCTGAGATACTAACAGATGTTTTAACTTCAATCCAGTGACTATCACTTGGATTGACCTGATTGTGACTCCATATGCTCAAAGCGTATGAGACACCAAATCAAGTACATTTTAAATGTACAATTTCCCAGAGAGTGTTAACAACTCCAAATCTATCCCAGTAGATCTTTATTCCTTGAATAAAGGTTGTTACTCCCCAGAATTCTACGGAGAATTTCTATGAAAGAATATCTATGAAAGCCAAGCTTTCACCAATTGCTTTATTGGGAATTTCACTGTCAGTACGCTCCCACTAACCTCATTATATACACAAGAATCATTTCGTTTTGAGTCAAATCATAAACCATTATGATTACATCAAAACGTCAGTTCCAAGAACCTTATGCTTGCTCCAATCCAAACATGGATCGAATAACCCGCAAACCTTGTTTGTCGGTTATACAAAATCGTCAGGATGTTGTAAGCATCCTCCAAACGGTTTCCTTTTCAGGAAATCGATTTTGATCTTTAACTAACGTATTTCATAAATGAAATAAGCAGTATCAACAAGCATCATCAAAATGGATTTACTATGGCAACAGGTAAAAGGTTGAACCGTAATAAACACAATGTTGATAACGATACCTTTCCATCACAAGCCTAGCTTTGTACGTTGGTATGTTGCCATCCATGTATGTCTTCCTTGAAGACTTACATTGTACCAATAGGCACAATGCCTTGCGGTACGACAACTAGTATCCAAACATAGTTGTTATACATGGAATCCATTTCGGACTCATGGCATTTTGCCATGATAGGGAGTCGATACTTTGTATCACTTCCTCAAAACGCAGTCGGTTAATATACCTCCATAAGATTGACATCTTTATAAGGTGAGATCAGAAACCCATACCCTAGGTTGTTTTCTGACTCTATCCGATCTACGAGGTTCTTGTGTATTAAAAGATTAATGGTTTAGTTTCATCCTTGATGAACTATTTATGTTCCATTACGGACTTCGTGCCTTGAACAGTATTACCCCGATTTTCATCGAGTTTTACTGTCCTCCCACTTACCACTGCATATCGGTATTTCTCTCAGGAAAACCGCATGGCGAGCAACAATCATATTGTTCCCATGTGAGATATATAAGTACTATACTTATGGTTTTCCCTAGGATAACCTATAATTGGCACTTATCCAATTTGGGTTCTAGTTTGGTATCATCCAAACGTTATGCCTGGCATACCCAAATTATTAGGAATGAGAAACCCTGTTTCTTTCCTGTTCATATCCTATATGATATCTGTCAAACAGTTTTTCATGGAACCTTATTCTAAATAAGTTTTGCACTATAAATACATATCCTGTTGAAGGAAATGATAGCTCAGAGCGACTCGTGATAAACCTTATCATGTCCAACAAAATTCGGTTTTCATTTCGGACACACCGTCAAACTGACGTGTCTCGGGAGGAGTCCTCATCTGAAAGAATACCATACTCTTTCATGTATGTTTGAAACTTACTGCTTAAGTATTTTCCATTACGGTCTTACCGTGACGGCATAATACTATAGTCGATCTGTTTATCTACTTCGTGTCGAAACTCTAAAAGTTTCCGATCTGTGTTCTTCAAAAGAAACACATAACTATAACGTGATGCCACATCCGTTAAGGTCACGAAATATTCATGTTCATATCTAGCCTAGCTAGATATAGGCCCACTTACTTCACCATGAATAGGGCTAACAGATCGGTGGCACTTACACTATTACCAAGTAAATAGTGTTTTAGGTACTTTACCTAACAAACTAGATTCGTAGACTTTATTTGAATAGTCAAATCAGTCCTAGTACCCACTCTTCAAAAGTGCGGATATACGAGTCTTGTTTAATTGTGTCCTAGACAACAATGCCACAAATAAGTCTCTATTGATCAAATCAATTTGAGCTATTTATTTGTCATTTTATATGTTTTGAGATTTTAATTATATTCAAAATATAAATTCTGTTATTCACATCTAATGTGTTTATCTCAGTATCATCTTTATATAATGAAACACTTAGTGTTCTAGAATATAAAGGTTTATCCACAATGGATTAAACACTGATATAGAGATAATGTCTCTAGTCAAACTAGTTACATTATAACAGTTCCTAATTTAAGTACACACCCGAAGGGTAGTTCCTAAACTTAGGTATCTACGGTCGAAACAGCGACTTCCGTCCCGTTTCCGATTCGCAGAGCAATCTCAGCTTGAAGTCAGTATCCTGCTCAAAGCAGATTCTGAACATCAATACATATATTTTATGTACCACACTAAGTATTTAAAATCTAATTTCAATACTAGTAGTGAACATAACTTTGACAAACATTTTTAAAGTCAGAGCCTTGCCCTTTCTTTAATTCCTTCGTGTCTGCCATATCCAAATGGTAGTCACTTTGGGATATGTCAATTATCCTTTTCAATATTTCAGGAACCTTAGGCCAAGCCTTGGGTTTTTAGAATATCGAAACATGTGCACCTCGTGCTACATGCCCAATTGCAAACTTTGACTTTATCTCCTCTAGAATAGTCAATTAATTCTCCAAGAATTATAAATGCAATTTTAATACTTCTTAAATCTAAAATTAGATTTTTGACAAGTATGTTAAATTAAGCACTAAAGTCATCATCACATAAATCTTCCAAAGATTTTATGCTCTACTTATTTTGCTTAATTTTGGGCTTAAGGTATAATAAGTTATTTTATCAAATAAAGTAACCTATTATTTATTCCCAATTTGAAAATTAAATCATTTAAAATATTTTAATCCCAGATTATATTTTAAATATCCAACTTTTCAATTTTATCTTGATTACAATAGTCCAACTATTTAATCAACGATTAGTGGTACTATATATTTATAATGATTATAATAGTCCAACTATATAATCAAATATAATCCAAATTAATTAACCTCAATTACATTGATTACTATAATCCAATTATAAAATCAACTGTAAACTGAAATTAATTAATTCAAATATATTGATTAATATAATCCAATTATATATAATCAAGTATAATACAGTCCAACTGTTTATTAAAACAACAATTTAAATATTAGTCCAACTAACTTAATATATATATGACGAGTGATAATTGTTTGAGCGCGTATGGCGAGTAATTGAACGAATATTGCAAATTCAATTCTTGCCTCCCACTATTTTTCGTCGAGCCTCTAACCCTCTGTCGAGTACTCGGGAAACCGTGTTTCCTAGTGGGCTAGGATCCCGTTAAATATCACACAATCTTGACTTTGGCCAACAAATTGTATGATAATTAACTAGGTAGATCTCTAAGATCAATTGGATCTAATCCAATCCTAGATCCAGTAGGTGGACATCCAAGTCCGAAACATATATCTTATATATGCCTATATATCGAATATATACCCTAACCTTTTTCCTCTGAATCAACTAGGCCTTGGCTTTGGCACAACAAACCTGATGATCCCAGTCTAGCGCGGACCCATTGACCATGGAAGCTTCGTAATCAATGTCGTTGGACAAGAAGTGGTCTTGACTTTGGCCAACAAACCACAACTTGGACAAGACACCAATATGGAACAAAGCCTCGTGATTCAAACACATCTTCGACGGACAAGGGCTTGACTTTGGCAAAAAACCCATGCCAATCTAGGATCTTGAGCAAGAATCACTCAATGGAAGGAAAAGACGCATGATATTTTAATGAGGGCTTTTCGCGTGCAAATTGGCTACCAATTTAATTATCTTTGTTTAGGTCTCATCATCATACACCCTTAAACATGCATTCTAAATACATAATAAAGCGCATATGAAAAAAAATAATAATGATATGCGGATGGATACTTAACATTTTGATCCTAGATCAAATCTCTCCCTTTCTCACTCAAGCTAGCACTTGTATTACTTCTACCCGTTACACTACACTTCTAAAGAAACCTCATTTACATTTAGGGGAATAGGTGAGAAGAGAATACAAAGAGAATAGAGGTGATAAGGCTGGACACGCAGGTCCAATTTAATAAATCGAATTTATTACAACAATTTCCAAAATTGCCCCACCCGACTAATATCCATCCGATATACATTATTCATTCATCACAACCACGTATTCACACATAAGCATGCTATCAATCAATCTAATCAAATTAATTAATCTGATAATTATGTGATCATCCAATGTTCAAACAACGATTTGATTTTGGTCGAGTCAAACTCGTTTTTGCGAATAAGTACTCAAAGTACAAATTCTTGAATTAAATTAAACTACAACATTAAATCAAATTTAATATTTATTTATACTAATTCACTATTCAATTCCAAATTAAATATTACACTTTATTTAATAAACCTTTAACGACTTAAATTCCAAATTTAATCGCTTCGGGTCTCAAAGCCCGATTAACGTCCAACGTCAATTCAATTCAAGTCTAATGGGCTTTAATTAATTTCTATAAGGCGTGGGCTTCGGCAACCAAAGCCCAATCAAGGAGTAACCCCATAAGCCCAGAAATCAATTTAGGCCCATTAGGCCCAATTAAACTTTAAAGGTTTATAAGTTGCATTTGGGCTTTATGGTTATGGTTTTGGGCCCAATTGGATCCAATCCACATGGCCTAAACCCAACTTGATAAAATCAAGCCCAATAACCCCAATTACAACTTAATAAGCCCAAATCCAATTTAAAGGCCTAATTCATTAAATTACACAAATCCAATTTCGCAATTTAATTACCTAAAGTGCATTACATGATTAATCACCCAAATCAATATTTCTAAAACACAAAATTAGTCCAATTAATCATGTTCATTATCATCATCACATGTCCAACACATAAAAGAAAAAATCAAACCCATTTTACATGCTTCTAAGTCTCGGCCAAGGAAGGATTTTATATCCGATTTGGTTTCAATCCAATCAAAGCCACAATCGACATTAAATCAACATCCTAAATGATTTTATACACATCCAATTGTTCAAAATCAAAATATACCAAGACATTCAAAGGCAAAAGAATTCGGCCAAGGTGATGGTTTTAGGGGTTTTTGTTCAATTCAAAATTAATCCAATTAAATCTCAAATCAACAACATCCTACTTCATTACAACTCATCTAATGAATTAAAATGAAAAATTCCAAGAATTCCAACACCATCCATATTCGGCCAACTTAACATTTTTGGGGAAAATTATTCCAAATCAATTTTCAACAAATTGGTCCAACCAAAATGCAATTAGACATGTTATAAGCATACTTAAACAATCAATTCATTCAAATCATGCTCAAAACAAATTTACCCAAATTTTAAGCCCTACATTTTCATGCTTGAACCTATAGCTCTTGATGCCATTGTTAGGTTTATTTCTAGGTCCCAAGATCAAACAAGCAATGAAAAACATGTGTGGTAGCGGAATACTCACATCGATCGGTTGAGACGAATCGGCAACAAAAATTAATTTTTTCCCTTGTAATTTCGGCCAAGGCAGTGAGCATCCCACTGCTCCAACATTTCAGATTTGAGCTGAGAAAATGAGCTTCGAATCTTCGTCGAATGGTTCCCGACTCATGGGTGAACCTCCCTACCACCTTCGCAAGTCTCTCGGAGTGCTAGCTCTTCTTGATTTTGCCACAAAATCAAGCACATTGCTTCCCAAACTCACGCCCAAAACAAGAGAAACCAGTGAGCATTTTACTGCCCATTTGGGCGTGAATGATGATAGAGAAAGAGAGGAGGGAAAGTGTGTATTAGTTGGTGAAACCTTTTCCAAAAAGGTTTATATATTTTTACCATAAAAAATATAAAGTATTTACCAAATAAAAAGTCAAATAATTAAATGGTAAATGCTCCCACCAACTTACACTATTCCACCAAAACACATCAACTATTCATTTCACTTTAATAAAGTGATGTGTGTCTTTCAATCAATCAATCACATTACTCAAAGTGACATTTGATTTGACGCTTGATGTGACGAATGATTTGACGCTTGATGTGACTTGCGTTGCCGCACTCGAATTCGAAATACGAATGCGCTCGCAATCACACTCGGGCTCGGGTTCGCTAATTCCTAATTAGCGAATTTACCGTTGCGTCGTAATTAAATGATTACGCCTAGCGATTTCACTATTCACGTCGCCAACGAATTAATTCTAAATTAATTCGTTCGCCCGAATTAAAATCTAATTTTAATTCCGCGTCGAAATCTAATTTCGTTTAATATATCGAATATATTAATTTACCGATTAATTCCAAATTAATCATTCTCTCTCTTTAGACGATATTTTATCCTAGATAAAATATCTCCGTAATTAATCCTAGATTAATTTTCTCTCTCATCAAATTAATCCCAGATTAATAAATTTGTGAGTCATGCGTCATCGGTGGATCACTGGGAAGCGACCCATGAGATCCCCGAATATGTTGGCAGTAAATACGGTCGTCGGAGTATCCGAATCACGTACGTACCAAGTACTACGTTCTACCGATTTACGAGACAAGGTTGGCTTCTAGCAAAGCACCAAGCCTACCCAATTCTCCGGACATATTCTTATAAGAATATCTAAGGATCTATATCAGGCGTAGTATACCAAGTATCGTGTATATCGGCCCAATATCGGATAGTCACGTGCTAGGGCTGGGGCTGGATAAGTGTCTGGCCCGTCCGAAGCACATGTCGGATGTCTGGTAACTAGTCTCTATAATCGGATATACATGACCTTGTCATAATATCCCGATGGCCGGCCAGCACTTAAGAGCACTAATACCGTATCCTGCGTGACATCATCTCCACTATGACTGGAGTGATACTTCCGTCTTGACATCACACCCAATACTCTACGATTCTCAATATACCCAGCATTGGCGTACATAGAACCGGTTAGAGTCCTAGACGACCTCAACTAAAGTATATTGATTGTCGTAAGCATTAGCGGTGCAAGTCTCAGGTTAAGACCAAATACACCTACCCTGATGTCGGACTCCCATAGACACATAGTCATAATACCAATGGGATTCCGAGGGGTCTATCCAGAGCGAAGCTGTTTCCCGTACCATCGGTGAAACACAACCTCATATCGCACTTGCATGAGTATCCAATACCCAAATATATGAGAACTATGCTGTTGTGCCCTCACAACGCGCACAAGTGCAACACTAGCCTATTCCGCATTATCGATGTCCAGTCTCGATAATACTCCGGCTAGGGATATTTAATGATTAATCCTTCGTGGACTGATACTGTCTCATATCATTCTCAATCCAGGAACTAATCATAAGGACCTCTCTTCATTTATATATCTAAGGTGATCTAATCACAAATGATGAGAGTGCAATTTCCTTGTCACATAGTTAATTTGTACAACAACACTATGATCTGTACAAATAGTGACGCTATGGGTCATATTTTCCAACAGAAAGTTAATGGTGGATCCACAAGTTCACCATTTGGAGGAGCACCTGAATCAAAATCTTTCAACCAACATAAAGAAATGGTGAATTATGTCAATAATTTCAACATACAGGGGAACAATCCATATTCCAACACCTACAACCCAGGGTGGAGGAATCATCCCAATTTTGCATGAAGCAACAATTCAGGGAAAATGAACAACCCACCACCCGGATTCCAACAGTAGAAAAAAGGCCAGAAGCAGGCAAATGAATCAGGAATAACAGAAGTGTTGACCCACTTGAAAAAGATAGAAGCAAAACACGACTCTCAAGCAGCAAGATATGATGCTATATTTCAATCCCAAGTAGCATTAATTCAAAGTCAATCTGCTTCTATTAAAGTACTGGAGAATCAAATTAGACAACTGGCCAATGCTCAGAGTTACAGACCGCCAGGTAACCTTCCTAGCAACACAGAGCCAAATCCAATGAACATGGGAAATGAGCAATGTCATGCCATCATGTTAAGAAGCGATATTGAAATCAACAAAGATGTTGGAATCAAGGCAACAACAATTGAAGATATTCCAAAAGAAACAAAGCAACAGATGGAGGAAAAAGAAGCAAAGGAAAAAGAACAGATCACTCTAGCTCCACATTTTCCTCAGCGTCTTCAGAAGAATAAATTGGACAAGTAGTTTGCTCGATTCTTGGAGGTGTTCAAAAAGCTGCATATCAACATTCCATTTGCAGAAGCGTTGGAACAAATGCCCAGCTATGCCAAATTCATGAAAGACATTCTTTCACGAAAGCAGAGATTGGGAGATTATGAGACAGTTGCATTATCAGAAGAATGCAGCGCCATCATTCAGAGAAAACTTCCTCCAAAGTTGAAAGATCCTGGTAGTTTCATTGTTCCTTGCACCATAGGAGAACATGACTTCTGTAAGGCTCTGTGTGATCTAGGTGCGAGTGTTAACTTGATGCCTTTTTCTATTTTCAGGAAATTGCATATTGGAGAAACAATGCCAACTTCAGTCTCTCTATAACTTGTTGATAGAACGCTCGTATTTCCAAGAGGCGTAGTTGAGGATGTGCTGGTCAAGGTTGACAAATTCATTTTCCCAGCAGATTTTATTGTCCTTGATATGAAGGAAGATGCAGACGTGCCAATCATCCTCAGGAGACCATTCTTGGCTATAGGTCGAACCATTATTGATGTACAAAAAGGAGAACTAACCATGAGGGTACAGGACCAAGAAGTAACATTCAATGTTCTTAAAGCCATGAATTTCCTGAATGACGAGAAGGAGGAATGTTTCAGACTTGATGAGATAAATAGTACCATCCAGACCTCCAATGCAATGCAAAGTTCTGCTGACAAACTTAAAGCATATCAATTACCTGTGGAGCTTGAAGATAAAGCACACTAGGTACTGAAGAAGCCTATTCTTGCACTACAAGCAACAGAAGAGAAAAAGTTCCACCAGCTCAACGAATTGGAGGAATTTCACAATCAGCATTTTGAGGATGCCAAATTGTACAAAGAAAAAGCAAGGAAAAGACATGATGAGAAGTTAGTGCGCATACAACTGGAACCAGGGCAGGAGGTACTGGTAAATAAATCAAGGGTGAAATTCTTCCCATGGAAGCCAAAATCACTGTGGTCAGGTCCATTTGTGATTACCAAAGTTTTACCAGATAGAGCCGTTGAGATATATGATCCTGACTCCAACAAAACATTAAAGGTTAAAAACAAGTGTGTCAAACACTACTGTGGAGAATCATTTGAGCGACAAAAAGAAAGTGTCACACTTTCAGATCCAGCCTAACATTCGAGATGTCACGTCTAGCTGTAGACGTTAAACTTAGCACTCGCAGGGAGGCAACCCATGCAATTTGTGTATATATTGTGATCTGGTGTGTTTTATTTTTGTGTGTTTAATTTTCGCAGGTTAATTCATTTCAGGATGGAAGAATTTCTCGCAAATCTTCACAAGCAATTTCCTTCTCTCCCTCAAAACTCTCTGATGAAAGTCTACAAAGGTCCCTTGGAACAGATGAGAGAACTAATGATCAATGATATTCCTAATGACATTCGTTGGGTAATCGAAGCACAGGTCCGATTAACATGTGAGTATTCAGATTCCTGTAATTCTTATTTACCCGATTTTGGAAAAAACACCTTTGCAAAGAAACGTAAAGTTAAGCAAATGGGTGTTTGTTATAAATGTGCACGCTGGAATTGCAATACTCGTTGTCGTTCTTTAGGAATGGTGTCTGATAATCGCGAAGATAAAATTAAATTCATTAGGGATGGCTTGAGTAAGGAGTCTGTAGATGATATATCTTCAACTCTTGAGACGCATCCCAGTGGATATGTTTATACAGCCATTCGCAAATTACATACACAATTCCAAAAAGAAAGACAACAATTAAGTCTTGGGAATTTGACTCAAAAAGACCCTGTAATTTATTTTGTTGTTTTCTTTTATTTTCTCCGACAGGATCCATACATTTTTTACTATCACGATTTATTTTACTGTTAACTAAAAATTGTCATTTGGCAGGTACTAGTGCTATTATTTTACTCACCGTTTTCAGGTGTTATAAATTCAACTCATCATTGCACTTTTGAAGACATCCAAAGTAAAACATGGAAGCCACTTCAAGAAGACGAGTTGAAAACATCTGTGTGTTTTGCAGTACTAGTGTTGGTGTTAAGCCACAATACGTAGAGGTAGCACATGAATTGGGTCGGGTCTTAGCTGCAAGGAATATGCACTTAGTATATGGCGGAGGAAATCTTGGACTTATGGGGATCGTTTCAAAAGCTGTACAGGAGGGAGGCAGTCAAGTTTTGGGAATCATTCCAAAACCCTTGATAGAAACAAATCTTATTGGACCATCAAACGGATAAGAGTTAATCATGTCAGGTATGTCTGAACGACTGGTAGAAATGATTAAACGTTCTGATGCTTTTATTGCTTTGCTAGGTGGCTTGGGTACATTGGAGGAAATTTTTACAGTGTTATCTTGGGCGAACCTAAACATACACTAGAAACCGCTTGAACTGTACAACGTTGAAGGATTTTATGATTTTCTTTGTGTGTTGCTTGATGATGCCCGGAGAAATGGGTTTGTGTCAAAACCTTTAAAAGAACTCCTCCTCACTACCAGAACTGCTCCGAATCTAATTGACCAAATCTTAGCCTATGAACCACAAATTGACCCTATCCTTTCAAAGATAAATTAGTCCGAGGACGATCGTGGTAAGAGGCGTCGGATTAATCTGGATCTTAACCTTTAACTTTTCGTGTAGAGTTTCAGTTAACCAGGTACTATCTTCTAAACTATTCTTCTACTGTTTAAGACATTGGGGACAATGTCTCATTTAGGTTTGGGGGAGGAAATTAGTTGATTAGTATCTTGTTTTTAGTTGTGTGTTGTTTTTATTTTTAGGCCAAAAATTTTCGAAAAAAAAAAAAATTTGAAAAAATTACAAAAATATTTTGCGTTTTTGTTTTTATTTTGACTAAAAAGGTGAAATTGGTAAGAGATAGTTGAGTAAGGAATTTCCACTCCTGAGACGTATCTCAAACCTATTTCGGAACAAGTTAATTTTTGTTTATTTCATTTTAAATTATTTAATTTGTGAATTCTCCATAATACTGACTAAAATGGATCTTCATATGCTCAGTTGGCAGATATTATCAACATGCATGGTAACATACGGACATGAGTTATAATTGAAAAGTTTGTAATATTCAGTGCTATAGTTTAATTGGAGGCAGCATCTCAAAAAGTGATGGAGTAAAAAAAATAAAAAAAAAACATCTGAGATCCGAGTTATTAAGTCTGTAAGGGTGTTTTAACACCTAGTGCCCTAAAGCCAACTCGTTTGGGAGTCACTGGCCCAAAGCTCGCTACATGGATCAAAGATGCTGCAAAAATATATATATCTGAAGTATGAGTAATTAAGTCCGTAGGGGTGTCTTAACACCTGGTGCCCTAAGCCAACTGGTTTGGGAGCCACCGACCCAACACTCGCTACATAGATGAAAGATATTGTATATAAACAAAAAAAAATCAAAAATCAAAGAAAAAAATCAGAAAAATCAGAAAAATTATTCCATTGCTGCAAAAAGGTGTGAATTCTGATAAAACTTTAGGACAAAAATATTACTCTCTTAGCAACGGCACTTGTGACTGTTGTGGGCAAAAATGAGTTGATTAATATTTTGTCGGCTGTGCATATGGAGAATGGTAAATATAATCGGAGAATTTACTTATTCAGTAATTTAGAAAGAAAGAAAACAACTAGTAACTTGGAGTAGAAGTTTCATCTGATTAGTCACTAACTTCTTTATTCTCTTTTCTCTTGTCTTTTTGCTTTTGTGTGCATTAGTTTTATTATCTTTTTACTTTTGTAAAACGTTTGTGGGTATCGTTGTTGTAAGCCCTCACGAGACTATAACTCGTCCACTAGGGACACCTAGGGGTTTAAAGGCTTGTTGCATAGGCTAAATGCAACCGTGATCCCTACGAAAGTGGCTTAGTTTAATTTTAATTGTTTCTTGTATTTTATTTTGTTGTTTTGCTCGAGGACTAGAAAAATTTTAGGTTTGGGGGTGTGATGAGCGGAAAATATATCAATATTTACCGCCCCTTTTACTTAATATTTTGTTTAGTTTCTCGGGTTTGATGAACGTTTTGATTTGTTTTAGTTTATTTTGCAGATAAAATAATATTGGGACACAATAAAATCATTTAGGACGAAATTTGGGTCAAATAAGGGAAAATATTGGACTTGACATATTAATTTTGGAGATTGAAAACTTGAAAGGGCGTTTTAACGAAGTGCAGTTTTGGAAATTCCAGTTTTGCGCATATGTCGTATTTTGGGCATAACGTTTTACTCAGATATCGAATTGAGCTGATTCAAGTTCCAGATTAAAGAAGACTCAAAGATATACAACTTTGAAACACAACATAATTTCGAATTCTGAATATTTCATGCCCGAAATTGATGAACCATCCAAAAGTATGTTGTGTGTAATTATTAAAGTCATTTTCAATAATTTTCAAAGCAAAAAAAAATAATATAAATTAATAAATAAATAATAAAAATTATCAAATCACCACCAAACATGATAAGCAATTAGTGGAGCAATTAATAATGGATTTGGTGGAGCAATTAGTGGAGCAATTAATAATGGATTTGGTGGATGATTTGATGGAGGCAAAATTTTGCCTATAAATACCAAGCCATTTCACTTGTAAATTCATACTTTCTTATAAGGAATTCCTTAAGAATACTAAGAAGATTGTATCTTGTTTGTTTATTTACAGCTTTCAGTAATTAATTTCCACTTTCGCACTTTCTTTTCTTTACTTTTCTGTTTTTACTTTCCGCAATTTACTTTTACGCACAGTACTTTTCTTTCTTTAATTTTCTGTTTTTACTTTTCAGTAATGAGGAGGTAACTCCCCTCAGCTAGGGTAAAAGGTAAAACTTTTATTACTAATATTTAGATTAATCTCCCTTAATTATAATATATAAACTAGTTAAAACCTGACATAACGAGGATACCGCCATATTGGTCGGTTGGTAATTATTTAAATTGGTTTTAACCTGACTAAACTGGATACCGCCTGATTGGTCGGTTGGTAATTAATTATTAATTTGATTTAATATGGATACCGCCTATATGTCTGGTTGGTAATTATCATGCAAAGGTAATATATTATATTAAGGGAGATATCTAAAATAGAAGTAATAAAAGTGGATCCTTTTACCTCAGCATTTTCTTTTATTGTACTTTTACTTTATTTACTTTTCAGCAATTTACTTTCAGCATTTACTTTTCAGCAATTTACTTTCAGCAATCTACTTTCAGCAATTTACTTTCATCATTTACTTTTCAGTAATTTACTTTCAGCATTTACTTTTCATCATTTAATTTTCAGTATTTAATTTCATCATTTACTTTCCGTCATTTACTTTTCAGCAATTTACTTTTCAGCATTTTACTTTATGTCTTTTATTTTATTTAAGTTTTTACTAGCCCTAGTTATGTGTCGTAACTAAGTTAGTTATCTGGGGTTGTGATGAATTCTAATATCATCGGATTATAATGGGTTATTTTATAGTTTGGGTAATTTAAAGGTTTACTTATTAAGTCTTAAGCTTAATGCGTCTTGTTAATTGGCCATTAATAAGATTGATATGGTAAATCTAAAATAAACTTGACAAAGTAATTTTATGTTTCAGCCTTAGACTTAATAGCCCACGATCTTCCTTGAGGATAGATAACCCTTTAATAGATTTCCTTACAGGATAGACATATACCTGTCGGGCGGGGGTAGCCATAATTGGATCTTCAACTTAATGAATCCAGATAATTTGGTTGTCACAGACATATGGTTCAATTAGGTTAAACTGGGTATTTGCATCTGACTATCGACAGAGGCTTTCGCATAATTTAGTGTTCCAGGTTAGTAAACCGATTTATTACACAAACATGAAATAACCACTTCATCTTTTTAATGATATTAGAAAGATTCACAACCATAGATAGTTTCATAATATTGAATTTTCTTAAACCTACTTTCGTGAAATTTTATTTACTTGTTTTTAAATTCAAAATCATCACCATTTCAAATCAATCAATCAACCTGTTAGATACTAGTAATCATTTGACCTCATAAAATTAATAGATTAGGTATTAAGTCCTCGTGGGATCGATACTTTTTATACTACTTGAATGATACGTGCGTTTACGTTATACTCGTGTGTGTAAGCACCGGTCACCAATCCCGAGTGAGACACTATTTTTGTAGAAAATCCAGATGTCGATATATTACACAATTTAGGCCTTGCTAGATCTAGAAACTCGATACCCGGGCCATGAACTGGTGGCTTTATCTTTGGTGACTGCAATAAAGAAGTTGCGTCTCTGTTTCCAAGATCACCCCATTGGGTATATACTAACCACTGACTTAGGCAGATATTGAATAAGTCTGAGCCGTCAGGTTGTCTTGTCTAGTGTTCCGTGGAGCTTAGCGAATATGATATATCCTACCTTCCTCCGTTGTCAATCAAAAGGCAGGCTCTTGTAGACTTTGTAGCTGAGTTCACTGGACCCCAGGTTATGATAGTCAGTGAGGCAAAGTGAAAACTATTTTTTGATGGGTCGATCAGCTCACAAGGATGTGGCATTGAGATAATTCTCAGAAATGATAAAGATGAATAATTAAACTACACACAGAGATTTTCCTTCGAAGCTACCAATAATGAGGCAGAATATGAAGCAATTATGGCCAGCCTAAGGCTTTGTGAGGCAGTTAGGGTAAAAGATTGTTGGACGATTATGACCCATAGCAAAACTATTTGGAAAGAACATTGTGTTTTTGTACAAATTAAATATGTGTCAAAAGGAAATTTCTATTTTATCACTATTGTAATTGGATTAATTGGATATATATTAATGATAAAAGTCTATATGATTAAATCGGATTAATAAGATATGAGACATTATTAATCCATGAATGGTTTAATCATTAAATATCCCTAGTCGATGTATTATCGAGACTGGACATTGATAATGTGGAATAGACTAGTATTATACTTATGCGCGTTATGGAAGCTTAACGACATAGTTCTCATATAATTAGGTATTGGATACTTATGCAAGTGTAATAAGAGGTTCTGTTAGCCGTTGGACCGGGAACAATTTGCTCTGGATAGACCCACTCGGAATCCCATTGGTAGTATGACTATGTGTCTATGGGAATTCGAATCAGGGTATGTGTATGTGATCTTTAACCTGAGACTTACGTCGTAATTACTTGCAACAATCAGTTTTCTTTAGTATTGGTTGTCTGAAGCTTTAACAGGTTTTGTGTACGCCTGTATTGAGTTTATTGAGAATCATAGTGTATTGGATGTGATGTCAAGATGAGAATATCACTTCAGTCATATGGAGATGATGGTCACACAGGATACGAAACTAGTACTCTTAAAAGCTGCAATAATCAGGATAGTATGACTAGGTCATGACTTACCGATTACAGAGATTAGTTACTCGGGATCTGATATATGCTTCGTACGAGGCAGACACAAAGCCAGCCTTAGGCCTAGCATGTGACATCCGATATTGGATCGTATTATGTATTACATTATAATAGTATTACTACGCCTGCTACAAATGATATTCCTCGGCGAATAATTCTGGATAATTGTGTAGGCACGGTGTTTTGCTAGAAGCCAACCATGTCTTGTAAATCAGTGAGAACATAGTACGGGGTACACATGTGTTCGGATAGTCCGATAACCGTATTTACTGCCAACATATCTAGGAATCTCTTAGGTCGCTTCCCAAAAATTCACCAATGAAATTTGACTCAGATAGAATTAATCCGGGATTAATTACGAGAGAGAAAATTATTTACGGCAAGAATTAATCTGGGATTAAATTCGTATGGAAGAGAGAACACGATTAATTTAGAATTAATCGATAAAATAAATTTAATAGTTAAATTGGATTTTTCTATTTAATTTATTTATTTGTGGCTAAAATAATATATCAGATATATGAATTGAAATCGAATTTCAGTACGAAATTAAAATTGGATTTTAATTCGGGCAAATAAATTAATTTAGAATTAATTCGAAAGCGACTATCATAATAATTTTGCTAGGCATAATTATTTAATTAAATTGGATTTAATTATGGCGTGACGGTAAATTCGTTTATTCAGAATTAAACGAATAAAATTGTTCATGATTTTGTGGGCCCAAGTCAAGTTGTGTGTTGAAGAAGTCAACTCAAATTTTGAATTTAAAATGTGGTGGGACCATGTTACTTACATCAAATGTCTAAACTTGATGAAAGTGGTTGGCTTAATATTAAATGCATCCTTAAACACACAACAACCAAGTTTTTGGAAAACAACACAACTCTATCTTCTTCTCCTACCTTTGGCCGATTGCTTCTCTCTTGGGTGTGAAATTTTTGCTTCAAAATTTCATCAAAGCTAGCACTTGGAGGAGTCTTTTGAGGTGATAGGGAAACTCACCCAAGGATAAACAACAAGCTTGGATCTTCATCCAAAGAAATTTTGAAATTTTCTCCAAATCAATGTAAGTGATTCCGCCACTTTACTTGCTATTTCACACATAAAATCACATTTAAGATATTGTGTCATGTCTTAAAGACTAACAATGGTATCTAGAGCCTTGCTAAATATGATTTTGAAAACTAGGGTTTATAAACTTTAATTAGGAATTTTTGCTTGGAGCATGAAAATTCAAAATGGAGTTGTTGGTTGATGTTAGATGATGATAACTTGGAGTTGTGCATTGTTGGATTATTGAAAAATTGATTAGATCAAATTTCCCCAATTTCCTTATGTTGGCCGAATATTACCCTAGAATAGCTCATGGTGATTTTTTAAATTTTAACACTTGGATGTGTTAATGACATGAAATATATGTTGAATATTGATTTAATTGGATTTGAATCAAATTGGATGTTAATTTCTTGTCATTGCCGTGAGACGTATGTTGTTGGAGACTTGATTTTGTTTCAATTTATGTTCGACATGAATTGGAATGATAAGCATGATTAATTAGATTAATTAATATTTTGGCAATGTTAGATTAATTAATTAGTTATGTTAATTAACTTAAATTGGATTAATGTAATATTTGGAATATTGTATTAATGTAAATTAGTCCCTAAAATACTAATTGGGCTAATTTGGTTATATTTGGATTAATGGGCTTGGTTGGGATGGTTGTGGACAATTGGGTTGGATCCAATTGGGCCTAAACTATTTCCATAAAAGTCCAAAATATGACTTTTGTGCCTTTAATTTTCTAATTGGGCCTAATGGGCCAAAATTAATTTATGGCACAGGGTGATTCCTAAATGGGCCAAGGCATAATGGGCTTGATCCATAATGGCGAAAAGTCCATGCCTAAAAATTAATTAAAGCCCATTGTGTTGGACAAAATGACCCATAGCGTCACTATTTGCACAGATCATTGTGTTGTTGTAGCAAATTAACTATGTGACAAGGAAATTGCACTCTCATCATTTGTGATTAGATCACCATAGATATATAAATGAAGAGAGGTCCCTATGATTAATTCCTGGATTGAGAATGATATGAGACAGTATCAATCCCTGAAGGTTTAATCATTAAATATCCCTAGCCGGAGTATTATCGAGACTGGACATCGATAATGCGGAATAGGCTAGTATTGCACTTGTGTGCGTTGTGAGGGCACAACGGCATAGTTCTCATATATATAAGTATCGGATACTTATGCAAGTGTGATAGGAGGTCGTGTTTCAACGATAGTACGGGAAACAGCTTCGCTCTGGATAGACCCCTCGGAATCCCATTGGTATTATGACTATGTGTCTATGGGAGGCCGAAATCAAGGTAGGTGTGTATAGTCTTAACCTGAGACTTACATCGCTAATACTTACGATAATCGATAGACTTTGGTCTTGGTGGTACAGGGCTTTAACCGGTTCTGCGTACACCACTTCTGGGTTTATCAGAGAGTCGTAGTGTATTGGGTGTGATGTCAAGACGGAAGTATCACTTCAGTCATAGTGGAGATGATGTCACGCAGGATACGGTACTAGTGCTCTTGAGTGATGCGCATCCAATCGGGATATTGTGACCAGGTCATGAATATCCGATTATAGAGACTATGTTACCAGACATCCGATATGTGTTTCGGACGGGGCAGACACTTATCCAGCCACAGCCCTAGCACGTGACTATCCGATACTGGGCCGATATGCACAATACAATGGTATACTACGCTTGATACAGATCTTAATATTCTTAAATGAATATGACCGGAGAATTTGGTAGACATCGTGCTTTGCTAGGAGCCGACCTTGTCTCGTAAATCGGTAGAACGTAGTACTTGGTACGTACGTGATTCGGATACACCGACGACCGTATTTACTGCCAACGTATCCGGGGATCTCATGGGTCGCTTCCCGATAATGCACCGATGACGCATAACTCACACTCATTAATAATCTGGGATTATATAGAAGAAAGAGAAAATTAATCTGGGATTAATTACGGAGATATTTTATCTGGGATAAAATATCGTCTAGAGAGAGATAACGATTAATTTGGAATTAATCGATTAAATTAATATATTCGATATATTAAACGAAATTAGATTTCGACGCGGAATTAAAATTAGATTTTAATTCGGGCGAACGAATTAATTTAGAATTAATTCGTTAGCGACGTGAATAGTGAATTCGCTAGGCGTAATCATTTAATTACGACGCAACGGAAAATTCGCTAATTGAGAATTAGCGAACCCGAGCCCGAGTGTGATTGCGAGCGCATTCGTATTTCGAATTCGAGTGCGGCGACGCAAGTCACATCAAGCGTCAAATCAATCGTCACATCAAGCGTCAAATCAAAAGTCACTTTGAGTGATTGATTGATTTGATTGATGGATTGAGTGAAAGACACACATCAAATCACTTTATTAAAGTGACATTTGAATAGTGATGTAAGTAGGTGAAATAGTGACTAGCTAAAGACTTTTACCATTTAATTTATTAGATATATTATTTTGGTAAATGGTTTTTAGCATATTTTCTAGGAAAATATATATAAGACATTTTATTAGGTAAATGTTTCATAAGTCTTCACTTTTTCACCTCTCTCTCCCTTTGTTCTTCTTCACACCAAAATGAAAGAAAACTCACTATTTTCATACCAGTTCAGGCGTGAACTTTAGGGAAGGAATGAGTGGTTTTCATGGTGAAAAATCAAGTGCTAGCACACTTGCGACTATTGCGAAGGTATTAGGGAGGTTCACCCATGAGGCGGGATCCATTCGACGAAGTTTGGAGCTTCAAAATGAGATCCGAAACTGCCCAAACCAGTGAAGAATTCTGCACCAGCGGGCGTGACCAAGGCAGTGGGGTTTTGGCTTCATTCGTCTTCAAATCGACATAACCGATCAATGTAAGTATTCCGCTACCTTCGTTGGTGTATTCACGCATTATTTCATGTCTTGTTTGATCTTGGGACCTAGATAATAACCAACAATAGCATCAAGAGCTATAGGTTCAAGCATGAAAAATTGTAGGGCTTAAAATTGGGTACTTTGTATTTGAGCATGATTTTATAAAATTGGATGTTTAAGGATGCTTAATATATGTTATATTGAAGATTGATTTGATCAATTTCAACAAAATGTGATTGGATCAATTTTGCCCAAATTTGTGATGTTGGCCGAATGTGATGGATATTTGGAAATCTTGGATTTTTTCATTTTAATTCATTGGATGAGTTATAATGATGTAGGATGATGTTGATTTGAGATTGAATTGGATTTAATTTTGAATTGGATAAAAATCCCTAAATTCCTTATGTTGGCCGAATTGGATTATGCCCTTGAATGTCTTGGTATTTTGATTTTAGGACATTGGATGTATTGGAAATCATTTAGGATGATGATTTAATGTCGATTGTGGATTCGATTGGATTGAAACAAAATTGGACACAAAATCCCTCCTTGGCCGAGAGCATTAAAGCATGTAATGAGTTTGATTTTTTCATTTATGTGTTGGACATATGATAATGATAATGAGCATGATTAATTGGACTAATATGGTTTTTTAGAAATATTGATTTAGTTGATTAATCATGTAATACACTTTAGGTTAATTGAATATGAAATTGGATTTTGTATATTTAATTAATTAGGCCTAATTTTGGAAATTGGACTTTAATGTTGTAATTGGGCTTATTGGGCTTGATTTTATCAAGTTGGGTTTAGGCCAAATGGATTGGATCCAATTGGGCCCAAAACCACTTCCGTTAAGCCCAAATGCGACTTAATGAACCTTTAAAGTTCAATTGGGCCTAATGGGCCAAGATTGATTTATGGGCTTATGGGGTAAATCCCGGATTGGACTTTGGTTATCGGTTTGACCCGAGTTGACCAAAAGTCCACACCTTAAGAAATCAATTAAAAGCCCATTCGACCTTAATTGAATTGACGTTGGACGTTAATCGGTCTTTGAGACGCGTTACGATTAAATTTGGAATTTAAATCGTAAAAGGTTTATTAAATAAAAGTGTAATATTTAATTTGGAATTGAATAGTGAATTAGTATTAAATACATGTTAAATTTGATTTAATGATGTAGTTTAATTTAATTCATGAATTCGTACTTTGAGTACTTATTCGCAAAAACGAGTTTGACTCGAACAAAATCAAATCGTTGTTTGAACATTGGATGATCACTAAATTATCAGATTAATTAATTTAATTAGATTGATTGATAGCATGCTTATGTGTGTGAATACGTGGTTGTGTTGTATGAATAATGTATATCAGATGAATATTAGTCGGGTGGGGCAATTTTAGAAATTGTTGTAATAAATTCGATTTATTAAATTGGACCTGCGTGTCCAGCCTTATCACCTTCATTCTCTTTGTATTCTCTTCTCACCTATTCCCCTCCATGTAAATGAGGTTTCTTTAGAAGTGTAGTGTAACGGGTAGAAGTAATACAAGTGCTAGCTTGAGTGAGAAAGGGAGAGATTTGATCTAAGATCAATGTGTAAAGTATCCATCCGCATATCATTA
Organism: Zanthoxylum bungeanum; assembly: GCA_019454045.1. Classification (NCBI taxonomy): domain Eukaryota; kingdom Viridiplantae; phylum Streptophyta; class Magnoliopsida; order Sapindales; family Rutaceae; genus Zanthoxylum; species Zanthoxylum bungeanum. The sequence goes on along the minus strand of SKCR01033661.1, from coordinate 41,229 downwards.
TTATTTATTTTCATACTCGCTTTATTATGTATTAGAATGCATGTTTAAGGGTGTATGATGATGAGACCTTAACAAAGATAATTAAATTGGTAGCCAATTTGCACGCGAAAAACCCTCGTTAAATATCAAGCGTTTATTTTCCTCCATTGAGTGATTCTTGCTCAAGATCCGAGATTGGCAGGGGTTGTTGGCCAAAGTCAAGCCCTTGTCCGTCGAAGATGTGTTTTAATCACGAGGCTTTGTTCCATATCGGTGTCGTGTCCAAGTTGTGGTTTGTTGGCCAAAGTCAAGACCACTTCTTGTCCATTGACATTGATTACGAAGCTTCCATGTCAATGGGTCCGCGCTTGACTGGGATCACTAGGTTTGTTGTGCCAAAGCCAAGGCCTAGTTGATTCAGAGGAAAAAGGTTAGGGTATATATTCGATATATAGGCATATATAAGATATATGTTTGGGACTTGGATGTCCACCTACTGGATCTAGGAGTTGGATGAGATCCAATTGATCTTCGAGATCTACCTAGTTAATTATCATACAATTTGTTGGCCAAAGTCAAGATTGTGTGATATTTAACGGGATCCTAGCCCACTAGGAAACACGGTTTCCGAGTACTCGACAGAGGGTTAGAGGCTCGACGAAAAATAGTGGGAGGCAAGTATTGAATTTGCAACATTCGTTCGAATACTCGCTAAACGCGCTCATCTATATTTTACTCGTCATATTAATCAAAAGTATTAGTTGGACTAATATTTTATGTTGTTTTAAATATATATAAATGAAATATATACAAACTTGTTCAAATTATAGTTGATTTTATAATTGGATTATAGTAATCTATAATTGAATTAAAATATAGTTGATTTTATAATTGGATTATGGTATCAATATTAAAATTATAGTGATTAAATATTGGATTATTGTAATCATTAATGAATAGTATTATCATAATTTAATGATTATTAAATATTGATGAAGAAAATTAGAATCATTAATTAAATGAATATTACCTTAATTAAAAATTAAATTGATAGCTGACATATTGAAATAAGAATAGAATTGAAAGTTAAAGATGTAAATATATAATCCATTGATTAAATGTTTTAATGATTTAATTTTCATTGGGAATTATAATAGGTTACTTTATTTGATCAAATAACTTGTTATCTAAGCCCATAATTAAGCAAATAAGTAAGCATAATCTTGGAAGATTTATGTGATGATGACTTTAGTGCTTAATTAATATACTTGACAATAAATCTATTTTAAAGTCAAAGTTTTGCAATTGGGCGTGTTGCACCAGGTGCACATCGTTTCGATATTCCGAAACACAGGCTTGGCCAAAGGTTTGTGAAATTTGAAAAGATAATTAACATATCCCACAAAGTGACAAACATTTGGGATATGGAAGACACGAAGGAATTAAAGAAAGGCGAGGCTCTGACTTTAAAATATTTGTCAAAGTTATGTTCACTACTAGTATTGAAATTGGATTTTAAATACTTAGTATGGTACATAAAATATATGTATTGATGTTCAGAATCCGCTATGAGCTGGATACTGACTTCAAGCTGAGATTTCTCTGCGCGAATCGGAAACGGACGAAAGTCGCTGTTTCGACCGTAGATACCTAAGTTTAGGAACTACCCTTTGGGTATGTACTTAAATTAGGAACTGTTATAATGTAACTAGTTTGACTAAGACATTATCTCTATATCAGTGTTTAATCCGTTGCGGATAAACCTTTATATTCTAGAACACTAAAGTGTTTTATATTATATAAAGATGATACTGAGATAAACACATTAGATGTGAATAACAGAATTTATATTTTGAATATAATAAAATCTCAAACATATAAAAATGACAATAAATAGCTCAAATTGATTTGATCAATAGAGACTTATTTGTGGCATTGTTGTCTAGGACACAATTAAACGAGACTCGTATATCCACACTTTTGAAGAGTGGGTACTAGGACTGATTTGACTATTCAAATAAGGTCTGTGAATCTAGTTTATTAGGTAAAGTACCTAAAATACTATTTACTTGGTAATAGTATAAGGGCCACCGATCTGTTAGCCCTATTCATGGTGAAGTAAGTGGGCCCATATCTAGCTAGGCTAGATATGAACATGAATATTTCGTGACCTTAACGGATGTGGCATCACGTTATGGTTATGTGTTTCTTTTGAAGAACACAAATCGGAAACTTTAAAGTTTCGACACGAAGTAAATAAACAGATCGGCTATAGTATTATTCCGCCATGGTAAGACCGTAATGGAAAATACTTAAGCAGTAAGTTTCATACGTACATGAAAGAGTACGGTATTCTTTCAAATGAGGACTCCTCCCGAGACACGTCAGTTAGACGGTGTGTCCGAACTAAAAACCGAATTTTGTTGGACATGATAAGGTTTATCACAAGTCGCTCTGAGCTACTATCTCCTTCAATCGGATATGTATTAACAGTGCAAAACTTATTTAGAATAAGGTTCCATATAAATCTGTTTGACATATATCATATAGGATATGAACAGGAAAGAAACGAGGTTTCTCATTCCTGATAATTTGGGTATGCCAGGCATAACGTTTGGATGATACCAAACTAAAATACCCAAATTGGATAAGTGCCAATATAGGTTATGCTAAAGGAAACTATAAGTATAGTACTTATAAATCTCACATGAGAACAATGTGATTGTTGCTCACCATGCATTTTTCCTGAGAGGAATACCGATATGCAGTGGTCAGTGGGAGGATAGTGATACTCGATGAAAATCGGAGTAATACTGTTCAAGGCACGAAGTCCTTAATGGAACACAAATAGTTCATTTATGATGAATCTATACCATTAATCTTCAAATACACAAGAAACTAGTAGATCGGATAGAGTCAGAAAACAACCTAGGGTATGGGTTTCTGATCTAACCTCATAAAGATGTCAATCTTATGAGGGTATACCATCCGACTACGTTTTGAGGAAGTGATACGAGGTATCGACTCCCTATTTTGGCAAAGTGCCATGAGTCCAAAATGGATTCCATGTATAACAACTATTTTGGATACTAGTTGTTGTACCGAGCAGGCATTGTGCCTATTGGTACATTAAACGTCTTCAAGGAAGACATACATGGATGGCAACATACCAACGTACAAAGCTAGGGCTTATGACAGAAAGGTATCGTTATCAACATTGTGTTAATAACGGTTCATCCTTTTACCTGTTGCCATTTCATGGTGAATGCATTTTTACCTGTTATGTAAGATCCTTTTGTTGATGAAACTGCGTATTTCATTTATGAAATGTGTCAGTTATAGATCAAATCGCTTTCCTGAAAAGGAAACCTTTTGGAGAATGTTTATAACATTCTGACGATTTTGTCTAACCGACGAACAAGGTTTGCGGGTTATTCGATCCATGTTTGGATTAATGCAAGCATAAGGTTCTTGAAACTGTCGTTTTGAAAATAATCATAATGGTTTATGATTTGACTCAAAACGAAATAATTCTTGTGTATATAGGAGGTTAGTGGGAGAGCGCACTGATAGTTAAATTCCCATATAGCAATTGATGAAAGCTTGGCTTTCAATAGAAATTCTCTGTAGAATTCTGGGGAGTAACAACCTTTATTCAAGGAATAAGATCTACTGGGATAGATTTGGAGTTGTTATACACTCTCTGTGAAATTGTACATTTAAAATGTACTTGTATTGGTGTCTCATACGCTTCGAGCATATGGAGTCACGATCAGGTCAATCTAAGTGATAGTCACTGATTGAAGTTAGATCATCTGTTATTATCTCAGAGAACTAAAGATGCTATCTTAAACTATGGAGAAGGAGAAATTGAAGTGACTAGGGATCACTGCTGCAAGTTTCCAAACAATTAAATAACTACGGTACTATAAAAGTTTGAACACTGGGACAGTGAGCTGGAAATCTTCCTAGCAATAACTGTTGCCGAATAAACAACAAATGCGGATTATTGCTGCAGCTGGGCAGCAATAGAAGCCATTTGGATCGAAAATAAATCTAATTAGATTAGATATAGTTCTGTTAGCAGCTGAGCTAGGGTCAGCACATGCTAAGGAATTAAGGTCTCATCGACGATCCAGATATATACATCTATATCATCTGATTCGTTCGGATCATACATCGTGGCGATGTGATGATCGTATAAATCGCGTCAGACGATTATCAAACAAATCCGCTGACGAAAACCTTTCCTCAGCAATTTGGAGCGAACCGTACATAGTTCGGGTGTGGGACACCTGAGTGACTCGCTACGTGCCAATTGGGAGATTGTTGGACAAAATGACCCATAACGTCACTATTTGCAACGATCATTGCGTTGTTGTAGCAAATTAACTATGTGACAAGGAAATTGCACTCTCATCATTTGTGATTAGATCACCATAGATTATAAATTGAAAGAGGTCCCTATGATTAATTCCTGGATTGAGAATGGTATGAGACAGTATCAATCCCCGAAGGTTTAATCATTAATATCCTAGCCGGAGTATTATCGAGACTGGACATCGATAATGCGGAATAGGCTAGTATTGCACTTGTGTGCGTTGTGAGGGCACAACGACATAGTCTCATATATATAAGTATCGGATACTTATGCACAAGTGCGATAAGAGGTCGTGTTTCACCGATAGTACGGGAAACAGCTTCACTCTGGATAGACCCCTCGGATCCCATGGTATTATGACTAATGTGTCTAGGGGAGGCCGAAATCAAGGTAGGTGTGTATAGTCTTAAACCTGAGACTTACATCGCTAATACTTACGATAATCGATAGACTTTGGTCTTGGTGGTACAGGGCTTTAACCGGTTCTGCGTACACCACTTTCTGGGTTTATCAGAGAGTCGTAGTGTTTTGGGTGTGATGTCAAGACGGAAGTATCACTTCAGTCATAGTGGAGATGATGTCACGCAGGATACTCGTACTAGTGCTCTTGAGTGTGCGGGCATCCAATCGGGATATTGTCACCAGGTCATGAATATCCGATTATAGAGACTATGTTACCAGACATCCGATATGTGTTTCGGACGGGGCAGACACTTATCCAGCCCCAGCCCTAGCACGTGACTATCCGATACTGGGCCGATATGCACAATACAATGGTATACTACGCTTGATACAGATCTTAATATTCTTAAATGAATATGATCGGAGAATTTGGTAGACATCGTGCTTTGCTAGGAGCCGACCTTGTCTCGTAAATCGGTAGAATGTAGTACTTGGTACGTACGTGATTCGGATACACCGACGACCGTATTTACTGCCAACGTATCCGGGGATCTCATGGGTCGCTTCCCGATAATGCACCGATGACGCATAACTCGCACTCATTAATAATCTGGGATTATATAGAAGAAAGAGAAAATTAATCTGGGATTAATTACAGAGATATTTTATCTGGGATAAAATATCGTCTAGAGAGAGATAACGATTAATTTGGAATTAATCGATTAAATTAATATATTCGATATATTAAACGAAATTAGATTTCGATGCGGAATTAAAATTAGATTTTAATTCGGGCGAACGAATTAATTTAGAATTAATTCGTTAGCGACGTGAATAGTGAATTCGCTAGGCGTAATCATTTAATTACGACGCAACGGAAAATTCGCTAATTGAGAATTAGCGAACCCGAGCCCGAGTGTGATTGCGATCACATTCGTATTTCGAATTCGAGTGCGGCGACGCAAGTCACATCAAGCGTCAAATCAATCGTCACATCAAGCGTCAAATCAAAAGTCACTTTGAGTGATTGATTGATTGATTGATGGATTGAGTGAAAGACACACATCAAATCACTTTATTAAAGTGACATTTGAATAGTGATGTAAGTAGGTGAAATAGTGACTAGCTAAAGACTTTTACCATTTAATTTATTAGATATATTATTTTGGTAAATGGTTTTTAGCATATTTTCTAGGAAAATATATATAAGACATTTTATTAGGTAAATGTTTCATAAGTCTTCACTTTTTCACCTCTCTCTCCCTTTGTTCTTCTTCACGCCAAAATGAAAGAAAACTCACTGTTTTCATACCAGTTCAGGCGTGAACTTTAGGGAAGGAATGAGTGGTTTTCATGGTGAAAAATCAAGTGCTAGCACACTTGCGACTATTGCGAAGGTGTTAGGGAGGTTCACCCATGAGGCGGGATCTATTCGACGAAGTTTGGAGCTTCAAAATGAGATCCGAAACTGCCCAAACCAGTGAAGAATTCTGCACCAGTGGGCGTGACCAAGGCAGTGGGGTTTTGGCTTCATTCGTCTTCAAATCGACATAACCGATCAATGTAAGTATTCCGCTACCTTCGTTGGTGTATTCACGCATTATTTCATGTCTTGTTTGATCTTGGGACCTAGATAATAACCAACACATTGGACCTAATAGAATTGGCATTAGATGCTAAATGGGCCTTTGAGACCGTTAGGATTGGATTTGGAATCCAAGTCTAAAAAGGCAATATTATAATATAATATGTTTAATTTTTTAATTTGGAATTAAACTTGAATTAGTATTGAATATAATTTAAATCCGATTTAATATTGTAGTTCGATATAATTCAAGAATACTTAGTTTGAGTATTTATTCTTAAACGAGTTGGCCTCGCGCAAATCAAATCGTTGTATGAACATTGGATGGTAATTAATTGAAGAATTAATTAATTGGATTACATTGATTGACAACATGCTATGTGTGAAAGTTTGGATGTATTTGTTTGAATAATGTATATCGGATTGATATTAGATGGGTGGGGGCAATTTTGGAAATTATTGTAAATATTGTATTTATTTGAAATTGGACCTGCGTGTCCAGCCTATCACCTCTTATTCTCATTGTATTTCTCTTCTCACCAATTCCCCTATGTAGGACACAGATGTTGGACGACGCTGTTCCGGGCTCGCGGCCCGGTCGGGAGTACGGAGTAGCCCGCAGGGGACTAAACCAGAGAAATAACATGGAGTCGCCACCCGGTATGAACCGGGAAAATGATTTAAGGCCGCACTCACCCCTCGTAAGGGAAGACCTCAAGCCGTTGGGTTCAGAATGGTCCCTTACTTATGCCAATTGTAATGATATGATTTGTACAATAATCTAACCAAGCCTAAGCAACATATTTCCAAGAATATTCTACTTCTAAGTTCACATGCATGAAAGTAATCATCATAACGGCAAACATATGATATCACACGACAATCTCATGAACATGTTGAATCGTCAAACACGAAAAATAAATAATAACCTAAGCATAAACATAAGGAAACACCTATTGCGAAAGGAGATAACAAGATCATGCATAGAGGAATAATGCACTAATGGCTAAATCATGCTTGAGCAACAAGTAACATCCAAACGACCTAGTCATGCTTGAACACAATCTTGCAAACACATCAAATAGATGAATGCGGGAATACAAATGGACGATAACAGCAAAAGTGTCAATAATGGAATGGCATGGTTAATTACATAATACAAGAGAAATCACCCAAGAAGCAATCATGCATGAAATGTGATGAAAATGACTCAGTTCAATGTATGTGCGTTCGTGTAGCGTTCGTAAACGCATTAGAACTGTAAACAAAAGGTTTGCGTTCGTGTAACGTTTGAGAACCCGTTCGAACGGGACCAGACCTGGTGCATGATAAAATAAAGAAAATATGTGCGCATTCGAGTAGCATTAGTAAACGCGTTCGAACGGTAAAAAGAAGGTTCGCGTTCGTATAGTGTTCGAGAACGTGTTCGAACGGGAGAAGACCTGATGAAACAAAATGCATGCGCATTCGAGTAGCGTTCGTAAACGCGTTCAAATGGGAAACAGAAGGATCACGTTCATATAGCGTTCGAGAACACGTTCGAACGTGCAAGACCTGATGAAACAAAATGCATGCGCGTTCGAGTAGAGTTCGTAAACGCGTTTGAACAGGAAACAGAAGGTTCACGTTAGTATAGCGTTCGAGAACGTATTCGAACGGGACATGACCTGATGCATGATAGATGCCGCAACACATACATAGATAAACAAATCCACAATGTAGGACCCCGTGTGCCTGATTGAACTCATTCCCATTCAATCGGGTGTTCCTCATCTGGCGCGGTAAAACATCGTGGTAAAGGTAGCCTTTAGGCATTTTCCCTCGAATAGAGGACCTTGAATCCACCCTAGTTAGCCCATGTGCACAAGAATGCAATACATGCGTAAATAAAGAAACGATATACAAATGATAAATGACATAATAAAAGGCGCGGCAAAACATCGTGGTAAATGTAGCCTTTAGGCATTTTCCTTAGAATAGAGGACCTTGAATCCACCCTAGTTAGCCCATGCGCACAAGAATGCAATGCATGCATAAATAAAACAACGATATGCAAAGGGTAAATGACATAATAAAAGGCGCGGCAAAACATCATGGTAAAGGTAGCCTTCAGGCATTTCCCTCGAATAAAGGACCTTTAATCCACCCTAGTTAGCCCATATGCATTATGTTACCATGCATATAAAATAAAGACAAAAATAATATAGGACCTCGTATGCTCGATTAAACATATCTCACATTCAATCAAACATACTCCGTCCGGTGCGGCAAAGTATTGTCATAAAGGTAGCCTTTTGGACTTTTTTTCCCTCAAATAGAGAACCTTTAGACCAACATACTAAGCCCATGTGCACTACAACATCAATACCCAAACAAATAACGTGCAGAAAGTACATGGCGAAATATAAAATGCGGATAATAAACAATCAAGATAAAATGAAGCGAGATATGTGCCGTTTGCTCAAGTGGTACGTGGAGTTGTATCCCAAGTACAGACCGCACTATCGTCCATTCAGATTCGGCTACATAATTTATGTCTGGTTTTCCATCCTATATACTGCAAGAGATGACACAGTTCCCATCCATTCAAGGGTCACAACACACATCCACAAGCGACTCTCAAGTGAAGAAAATAAATAAAACAATTAAGAGATGAATAAAAATGAATAATAGAAGTGCCCTCAGGTCTAACCTTTTAAATCGCCTCTCGGACGTACGGTACACGATCGTCGGAAGGGTTAACACTCCACAACTCCTCCGGTTCACTGGTCCACTGCTTCCTTTCGCTGTTTCGTCATTTAGGCCGCTGTTTTCACTCCGTTTCACTGCTGTTTTGCTGCTGATTTTTAGTCACTATTTTGTAGTAAAAGGCTACTATTTTTACTGTAAAAAGGTCACTATTTTGATGGTGATTTTCGATGGTGTTAGTGCAGTTTTAGGGGTGATTTTCGGTGATGTAAGGGGTTGTTATTATGGACTATTTTCGGTGATATTAGGGGTTAGTTTTAGGTTGTATTTGTGTGGCAATGAGGGTGTTTTGGTTTAGTGTTTTCGGCAATGGAGGAAAGAGGAGAATTATTTCTTATTGCTTCTTGCTTGTATTGGGCGTAGACTCTCTTTTATTTTTTGTGTAAGTTATGCGTGAATGCTAGGAGTTTTTTGTGTGAATGAGCTAGGGTCTGAAAGGGTTGGATTTGTGTCTCTTTTATAGATAAAAGCTAGGGTGAATCCTTGTTTGAAAAGGAATGAGATTTGTTAATGGAGGAGATATCTTTTAATTAGTATTCATAAGGAAAAAATCTTTTTAATTAGGGACAGGATTTGGCTAGATTAGGAATATCATATATTTGATTTATTTAATTAGGCATGAGATTTCTTTTATTTAGGTAGGTGATTATTTAGATTGGATTTGATTTGGGATGTGATTTATTCAATTTAGGAAGGATATTATTTTAATTTGTGACATGTGTTTTAAATATTTTAATTATTTGGGGTGGGCTTTGGTGGGCTAATTGGGCTTGGGCTTGGGCGTGAGGCTAGCAGCAAAACCAGAAGTACCGATACCGATGTTGACATGGGCCTCGTCCCCAAACTGATGTTGACATGGGCCTCATCCCCAAACTGATGCCGATGTGGGCCTCGTCATTGGGACTCATTCCCCAACTGATGCTGACATAGGCCTCGCCCCCAAACTGATGTTTGATGAGGGCCTCGCCCCCAAACCGATGTTGACATGGGCCTCGTCCCCAAACTGATACGAATATGGTCCTCGACCTTGGGACTCATCCCCCAACTGATGCTGACATGGGCCTCACCCCGAAACTGATGTTTAATGTGGGTCTCACCCCCAAACTGATGTTGACATGGGCCTCACCCGCAAACTGATGCGGATGTGAGCCTCCTCACTGGGACTCATACCCCAACTGATGCTGACATGGGCCTCGCCCCCAAACTGATGTTTGATATGGGCCTCGCCCTCAAACTGATACTGATTCCTTCCTGAAACTGATGACACTGTACTGTTGCTGCTTCTGGTTAGCTTGCTTTTGCCGCTTTCTCTTTTTCTTCTTTGAAACCTGTTATTGCAAAACAGAATAAACACAAAAAGAATGCAAATATGTTACGTGTATGCATGCATGCTTGAATGAGTTTCCTATCCCGTTGGGTTAGGTCTTCTTTCAATTCTCTTGGTGACTGCTCGGTCTTCTTTCCCTCATGCAAAATATTACTTCAATCTATCCACGTTGATCGGCTCGGTGAACTCGTTCCCTTCCAAATCTGACAGTCTCACTGCCCCATTTCCCATTACTTTCTGCACTATGTAGGGTCCTTCCCAGTTAGGTCTGAACTTTCATCTTGGGTCTATCGTCGACGGCCTCGACTGCTTAAGTACCAAATCACCATTTTTGATCTTAGTAGGACGCACCTTCTTGTTGAATGCTCGGGCTAGTCTCTTATGATATATCTGCATGTGATGCAAGGACTTCAAGATCTTTTCATCTAGTAACGCTAACTGTTCAAATCTCTGTGCGGCCCATTCTTGTTCGTGTAACTCTATTTCTCCTAATACCCTCAAGGATTGTATCTCAACTTCCACTGGAAGTACTGCTTCCATTCTATATACCAAAGAGTAAGGCGTGGCTCATGTTGCTATTCTTACTGATGTTCTGTACCCCCACAGGGCATACGGTAGCTTGTTAGCCCAATCTTTGCAGTTCTCTATCATCTTAGCTAATATCTTCTTTATTGTCTTATTGGCTGCCTCAACTGCCCCATTTGCCTGCGGCCGGTAAGGTGACGACTTGTGATGTCCTATCCCATATCTCTGTAGCCTTGCCTTTGTTTCCCCTTGAAACTGAACTCCGTTATCTGTCACTACATGATGCAGCATCCCATATCGACATATGATGTTCCGAGCTATGAACTTTGCCATCTTCTTTGCTGTGACGTTACGAAATGACTCGGCTTCCACCCATTTTGAGAAGTAGTCCACTGCCACTACTATGAAACGATGTCCATTCGATGCACTCGGTCGAATCTCCCCGATCATATCAATTCCCCATGCTGAGAAAGGCCATGGCTCTGATAGCCCATACAACTCTGTGTGCGGCAGATGATTCAAATTACCGTGTGCTTAACAATCATGACAATGTTTTACCAGCTTTGCACAGTTTGTCTCCATGGTCAACCAGCAGAAATCTTGTGTTACAATCTTGCGAGGCAAATTGAACCCATTCATATGTGGTCCACATACCCCGACATGTATTTCTTCCATTGCCTTCTGAGCCTCTTCTTTTCTCAAACACTTCAGCTGAACGCCATTTACCTGTCTCTTGTACAATTCTCCTTTCAAAATCACATATTGAGAAGCCAACTTCTGAATGGCTATTCTGTCTTTTCTGCTTGCTCCTTCTGGGAATTCTCTGTGTTCCAGGTACCTCTGAATGCCATGATACCAAGGTTTACCATCGTCGATCTCCATTTCCATAACTCTTTCTATCTCATAAACAGGTTTGCTCGATGTTGTCAGTACTAATGGTCTCATCACTAACTTCGCTGGATTTTCCCAAGTCGCTGCAAGTGTAGCTAATGCGTCTGCCATTTGATTCTCTTCTCGCGGCAAGTGCTGAAACTTACAATCGGGGATAGCCTGTGCCAACTTTCTGAGGTAAAAAAGGTAAGGTTTCAACCGTTCTTCCTTCAATTCCCATTCTCCCTGAATCTATCGGATTACCAACATCGAATCTCCGTAGACCTTAATGCTCTCACCCTTCAAGGCTATCAGTGCAGTTAATCCAAAAGCGCATGCTTCATACTCGGCCATGTTGTTAGTTACTCCGAATTTCAACATCTTGGCCATAGGCAAGGTTTCTCCCTCGGGGGTCACTATCACAATCCCAATTCCGGCTCCTTTGTAATTCACCGCTCCGTCGAAATACATTTTCCATCCTTGAACTGTTATTGCTTGGATCTCTTCATCTGGGTATTCAAACTTGTACTGATCTCCTTCAATAGGTTGCAATGCCAGGAACTCTGTTACGGCTCGCCCCTTGATTACTTTGGAGGTGAGATACTCAACGTCAAACTCTGTCAGCAACACTAACCATCTTCCCAACTTCCCCACTAGCGAAGGCACTAAATGTAGATACTTCAAGGGATTTTCTTTGGCCACCACCTGGATCTTGTAAGACTGGAAGTAATGCCGCAGTTTTCTGGACGCCCATACCACTGCCAAACAGATCTTCTCTATTTCTTGATAGCAGGCTTCGTACGGAAGCATCTTCTTACTGAGATAGTAGACTGCATGCTCTACCCCTGTCTCATCTGCCTGTACCATCATGGCCCCCAGTGCTTCTGATTCTATGGCCAAATACAATATCAAGGGTTTGCCCGGTCTCAATACATGAGGTTTTACCAAGTATTCTCTGATCTTGTCGAAGGCTGCTTGACATTGCTCATTCTATTTCACTGGCTGGTATTTTCTCATCAGTTTGAAGATAGGCTCACACACTGATGTCAACTTGGCAATGAACCGACTGATATACTGAATTTTCCCAAGGAATGCTCTGACTTCCTTCTCTGTCTTCGATGCTGGCATCTAATTGCTTTGATCTTCTCAAAGTCTACCTCTATTCCCCCAATTCCAACTGTATGTCCCAGTAGTTTTCCTGATGTTACCCTAAACACACATTTCTTGGGATTCAACCGCAAGTTGTATTTGTCAACACTCTGAAGGAACTTCTCTAATGCTTCAATATGCCCAATTCTTGTCTCTGATTTTACCATCATATCATCCACATACACTTCAATCTCTTTGTGTATCAAATTATGGAATAGCGTAGTGGCCATCCGTTGATAAGTAACCCCTGCATTCTTAAGCCCAAGTGGCATTACCTTGTAATAATAAGTACCCCACTCGGTGACAAATGCAGTTTTGTGCTTGTCTTCTTCAGCCATAAGAACCTGATTGTACCTTGAAAACCCATATGCAAATGAATACATGGCAGATAAAGCTGCACTATCAATTAGTACATCAATGTGAGGTAAATGAAAATCATCTTTCGGGCAAGCCTTGTTAAGATCTCTGTAATCCACACACATTCTGACCTTCCCATCTTTCTTTGGCACCGACACAATATTTGCCAACCACTCATGATACTTCACCACTTCCAGGAACCCCACATCTATCTGTTTCTTGACTTCCCCTCTGACTTTCTCGGCCCACTCAGGTCTCATCCGTTGAAGTTTCTGTTTCACCGGCTTCATATTCGGATAAGTTGGAATTGTATGCTTGTCGATGCTTCTGTCTACTCCAGGCATGTCCTCATAGGACCAAGCAAACACTTTGGCATATTTGGCCAATATTCCTTCTAATTTCTCCCGTTCCTCAGAGGTAACCTCACTTGCAATTAGGATTTCCTTGGGACTTTCAGGTGTACCCAAGTTAAATGCACTCGTTTTGGTTGAGCTGACATCAAATATACTCAAGTCATGCAAATTGAAAGGAATAGACTCAGACAAGTAAGCAAAATGATTGTCTTTATTGCTAGCAAATGCAGAAGTACACTCAAATAAATCAGGAAGATAAATATCTTCGTCATCCACAAACACTTCATCCTCCGCAACCGGGTATTTTCTGAGTTTCTTCATCTTCCCCGATAGTCAAGCTCTCCAATTTCATCAACTCTTCTTCCCACTTATCTTATTCTTTCACAACTTCTTCCGTCAGTGGCTTCTCACCCAGCATATCTTGGAAGATCTCAAATCTGGGCACCATAATCCTGTTAACTTCAATCGGTTCGAGCTCACCTTGATACCCTGAAGCCTTTACAAAGCATTCCATCAATTTCAACCCTTTCTTTTTAGCCCTCAGCTTTTCCTCATCAGACTTGTACCCCTAACCCCTTCGAATAGTCTGACCTTTAAAGTTAGGCAATGTTGAACCTTTGCCCAACTCGAACTTCATCTTTTCCATGATCATAGCCACCCTAGGATCCACCACTCCTCAAAAAGTTGCCGACACTTGGAACCTTGTGAAAAATTGTATTTCCAAAGTGGCCACATCATTATCTACCTCAGCTCGAATGGTGACAATCTCTCCCCTATAGGGAAACTTAATAACCTGATGCAAAATTGAGGGCACGTCCCCAAGCTTGTGGAACCACAACCTTCCCAATAACAAAGAAAAAGTAGCCAGGATATCCAGTACTGTGATCTCAACCTCATCCTCAATCGGGCCAACCTTGACTACTGCGGTAAAGGTACCATCAACTTCTTGATTGCTATCATCATAACCTTTGATGATCATATTAGAGGGATCCAGATCTGTTGCCTTCATGCCAGTTTTGCCAAAATCTTCAATGGGCACACATTGATGGAGGAACCATCATCTACCATCACACAAGCGGTCTTCATGCCCCTTAATTCAGCTCTGATGAATAAGGGTCTATTATGATTCCTTCCCTCAGCCGGAAGTTCCTCCTCAGAAAAGGTTATCTACAAAGCTTCCTTTTGCATTGATCCGACAAACATCGCGGTGTTAGTATCCTCCGTTACCACTATCTTGCTCAAGGCCTCAACTATAGCACGTCTGTGCTCCTATGATGAACACAACAATTCCCAGATGCTGACCTGTGCTTGTGTCTTTTTCAACTGTTGCAACACTACATCTTTCTCAGCATTTTCTGCATTCTCAGCCATTTCCCTCCATTCTGTCAACACTTCTTTACCCTTCTCAGTTGTATCACTGTAGAAACGCCCACTGAGTGTCATTCCTCTTACCTCATCTTCATCACTACTGGAAAAGTCTACCCATAAATTCTTCCCTTGTTCTGTTTCATTATTGCTGCTGCTATCCCAAATTCCCAGGCAGAAGGCTTGGTGGTCAAAGGATTTGAGGACAAAGCTTTCGGGTAGGCCAGAGTTTATCATATAGGTAGGTTGTGGGACAGAGTTGTAATTTGGTAAGGGATTTCGATGTGTGTTGGGCTGGTCTTTTTCGGGATCAGGTATTTTTTAGGAGTCTATAAGGTTCTGGATTTCATGGTGGAGGCGGGCACAATTGTCAGTGTCATGGCCCTTCTGTTGATGGAAATGGCAATATTGGTTTAGGTTGAGATGTGGTGGTGGAGGGTGTGGAAGTGGTTTGGTTTCTAAGGTTTCAGAAGTCCTTGTCTCTTTAATTTCTCCAACACCTTAGACAAGGGTCTTCCTAAATTGGAAAATCATCGGTTTCGGATAGCAGCAATTTCAGCGGAAACATGCTTGGTACCCGATGTTCCCCCAATGGGCCTCCTGTTCAGGCCATAAAACTTCCTATTCTCTGCCTCTTCTTCTTCAATATCCATGACAGTTTCCCTCAACTGTCGAAAATCAGTAATCATGGAGGTCATCCTCCTCAACTTGCCGTAAATCGAGGGCTTGGTGCCCTTGATGATCATTTTAATCTGGTCATTCTCAGAGGGCTGAGTCTGCATTTTTAGAAGCTGGCTTCTCCAGCATTCTACATATTCCTTGAAGCTTTCTTCTGGCTTCTGCTTGGTGTTTTCTAAGTCCCGGAGTGACAAGTCGATCTCCATATCTGTAACATACTGTTTCAAAAAGGCCTCTGCCAATTCCCTCCAATCCTCATTGATCTTCCTCTCCAGGTTGTGATACCATACCACGGGTGCCCCCTCGAGTGACATCCCAAACATTTTTTGAACCTGACGCTTGGATAAGCCCACTGAACTCATAACTGAAACATACTGACGAAGATGGAACCTCAGATCCCCATTCCCGTTGAACCTGGCTATATCTCGCATCATGAATTGGGCTGGCAACTGTTCTTCAAAGGTCATTGCCTCATAATCTAGCTGGTCTTCATGTTTGCCCCTCATTTTACGGGTAACCGACTCTACCTGATCTCGGAGTTTCTACAGTTCATCTTGAGACCCTGCCACTTTCCGCGCAGCATATTCTGCCATATCATCATCAAAACCCGAAATGTCATCATTCAATCTAGTCGGAGGGTCTTCACACCTCTCATTCTCAGAGTTTTCCCCAGCACGGGGCACAGCCATATTAGCTATAGCTGCAGTCAAGGCTTGCAACTGTTCAGTAACCTTGGTGAGATTGGTTTCCAACTGATCCATACTGGATATTTCATTCTCTGATTCGCTCATGTTTGCTATCGGCCTTTTAACAAGTCTTCCATTTTCCCTAACCCAACGGATATCTATGATGGCTCTTAAGACACAAGAGAGTTAACATGATGTGAGTATGCATGAGATGCATGAGATACGTCCGATGTGTGGAACATATAATTTGGCCCATTGTCATTTTAAAGCTTCAATCATATTATTGTAAGGTGCAAACTTGTCCCAGTTGAAAAGGCCCAACAGGTTTACACCTTTGCGACAACATGGTTAAACAACTTCAAATGATAAGGGGCCCAAACACATGATGGCCCATCGGTATTTTAGAAACTTTTGGCCCAATTGTCATAGGATACGAACTCGTCCCAGTTTAAATGGCCCAACAAGTTCACATTTCTGACAAGAAGTCCAACTGCATCCAAATGAGGATGGTCCCCAAATACAAGAATAAAGAGATAATTCAAGCATAAAGTAAAAATTTCTACAGAGTGGCCCATCGACATTTCAGAAGATTTTGGCCCAATTTTCATAGGATACGAACTCGTCCCAGTTTAAATGGCCCAATAAGTTCGCATTTCTGACAAGAAGCCCAACTGCATCCAAATGAGGATGGTCCACAAGCACAAGGAAATAGTTGCTATAGGTCATACAACTTCGATCTACGTGTGGGTTTGCGGGAGTGTGGACAAAGACTCTCGCTGGCGAAAGATTGCCCACAACTAGGTCTCCCCACTCAAGTGAGCGCACCTTTTTTATACCTTACGGTATGTGCTAACGAGTTATGGTGTGTGACTGACTGTCAAACGGATTTCCTGTTGTACATTCCCCAGAGGGAGGGCGGAGCGGACTCTCTTAAAAATCCAAACCTCTTAGGCTCTTATCGCTTGGTGACAGGAATAAACAACGAGTCTTCCAAATTAGTCCATCACAGTAGGCTACAAGTACATGATTATCTAGGTGCCTTCGCAACTTTTCCTTATAGAAAGGTAGTGAATGGGGGAAGACACCAAACCATTACCTAGCATTAAAAGTGCATTTGATTAAACCCCTTTCAACCCACGGTAAACACGGTTAATTAAAGCACAAATCATAATCACTACAAGACATTATTTTAGGGCCAATTCTCTATCCCCAGTGGAGTCGCCAGACTGTAGGACACAGATGTTGGACGACGATGTTCTAGGCTCGTGGCCCAGTCTGGAGTACGGAGTAGCCCGCGGGGGACTAAACCGGAGAAATAACATGGAGTCGCCACCCGGTGTGAACCGGGAAAATGACTTAAGGTCGCACTCACCCCTCGCAAGGGAAGACCTCAAACCGTTGGGTTCAGAATGGTCCCTTACTTATGCCACTTGTAATGATATGATTTGTGCAATAATCTAACCAAGCCTAAGCAACATGTTTCCAAGAATATTCTACTTCTAAGTTCACATGCATGAAAGTAATCATCATAACGGCAAACATATGATATCACACGACAATCTCATGAACATGTTGAATCATCAAACACGAAAAATAAATAACAACCTAAACATAAACATAAAGAAACACCTATTACGAAAGGAGATAACAAGATCATGCATAGAGGAATAATATACTAATTGCTAAATCATGCTTGAGCAACAAGTAACATCCTAACGACCTAGTCATGGTTGAACACAATCTTGCGAACACATCAAATAGATGAATACGGGAATACAAATGGACGATAACAGTAAAAGTGTCAATAATGGAATGGCATGGTTAATTACATAATACAAGAGAAATCACCCAAGAAGCAATCATGCATGGAATGTGATGAAAAGAACCCAGTTCAGTGTATGTGCGTTCGTGTAGCGTTCGTAAACGCATTCGAATGGTAAATAGAAGGTTCCCATTCGTGTAGCGTTTGAGAACGTGTTCGAACGGGACCAGACCTGATGCATGATAAAACAAAGAAAATACGTGCGCATTCGAGTAGCGTTAGTAAACCCGTTCAAACGGTAAACAGAAGGTTCGTGTTCGTATAGCGTTCGAGAACGCGTTCGAACGGGACAATACCTGATGAAAAAAATGCATGCATGTTCGAGTAGCATTCGTAAACGCGTTCAAATAGGAAACAGAAGGTTCGTATTCATATAGCGTTCGAGAACGTGTTCGAACAGGACAAGACCTGATGAAACAAAATGCATGCGCATTCGAGTAGCGTTCGTAAATATGTTCGAATGGGAAACAGAAGGTTCATGTTGGTATACCGTTCGAGAACGCGTTCGAATGAGACAGGACCTGATGCATGATAGATGACGCAACACATACATAGATAAGCAAATCCACAATGTAGGACCCCGTGTGCCCGATTGAACTCATTCTCATTCAATCGAGTATTCCTCGTCCGGCGCGGCAAAACATAATGGTAAAGGTAGCCTTTAGGCATTTTCCCTCGAATATAGGACCTTGAATCCACCCTAGTTAGCCCATATGCACAAGATTGCAATACATGCGTAAATAAAGTAACGATATGCAAAAGATAAATGACATAATAAAAGGCGCGGTAAAACATCGTGGTAAAGGTAGCCTTTAGGCATTTTCCCTTGAATAGAGGACCTTGAATACACCCTAGTTAGCCCATGCGCACAAGAATGCAATGCACGCATAAATAAAGCAACGATATGCAAAGGGTAATTGACATAATAAAAGGCGCGACAAAACATCGTGGCAAAGGTAGCCTTCAGGCATTTCCCTCGAATAGAGGACCTTTAATCCACCCTAGTTAGCCCATGCGCACAAGAATGCAATGTATGCATAAATAAAGCAACGATATGCAAAGGGTAAATGACATAAAAAAAGGCGCAGCAAAACATCATGGTAAAGGTAGCCTTCAGGCATTTCCCTCGAATTGAGGACCTTTAATCCACCCTAGTTAGTCCATGCGCACAAGAATGCAATGCATGCATAAATAAAGCAACGATATGCAAAGGGTAAATGACATAATAAAAGGCGCGACAAAACATCGTGGTAAAGGTAGCCTTCAGGCATTTCCCTCGAATAGAGGACCATTAATCCACCCTAGTTAGTCCATGCGCACAAGAATGCAATGCATGCATAAATAAAGCAACGATATGCAAAGGGTAAATGACATAATAAAAGGCACGACAAAACATAGTGGTAAAGGTAGCCTTCAGGCATTTCCCTCGAATTGAGGACCTTTAATCCACCCTAGTTAGCCCATGCGCACAAGAATGCAATGCATGCATAAATAAAGCAACGATATGCAAAGGGTAAATGACATAATAAAAGGCGTGGCAAAACATCGTGGTAAAGGTAGCCTTCAGGCATTTCCCTCGAATAGAGGACCTTTAATCCACCCTAGTTAGCCCATACGCATTATATTACCGTGCATATAAAATAAAGACAACAATAATATAGGACCTCGTATGCTTGATTAAACATATCTCACATTCAATCAAACATACTCCATCCGGCGCGGCAAAGAATTTTCATAAAGGTAGCCTTTTGGACTTTTCTTTCCTTAAATTGAGAACCTTTAGACCAACATACTAAGCCCATGCGCACTACATCATCAATACACAAACAAATAACGTGCAGAAAGTACATGGCGAAATATAAAATGCGGATAATAAACAATCAAGACAAAATGAAGCGAGATATGTGCCGTTTGCTCAAGTGGTACGTGGAGTTGTATCCCAAGTACAGACCGCACTACCGTCCATTCGGATTTGGCTACGGAATTTACGTCTGGGTTTCCATCCAATATACCGTAAGAGACGACACATTTCCCATCCATTCAAAGGTCACAACACACATCCACAAGCGACTCTCATGTGAAGAAAATAAATAAAACAATTAAGAGATGAATAAAAATGAATAATAGAAGTGCCCTCAGGTCTAACCTTTTAAATCGCCTCTCGGACGTACGGTACACGATCGTCGGAAGGGTTAACGCTTCGCAACTCCTCTGGTTCACTGGTCCACTGCTTTCTTTTGTTGTTTTGTCGTTAGGGCTGCTGTTTTCACTCCGTTTTATCGCTGTTTTTTAGTCACTATTTTATGGCAAAAGGCTACGGTTTTTGCGGTAAAAATGTCACTATTTTGATGGTGATTTTTGGTGGTGTTAGTGTAGTTTTATGGGTGATTTTTGGTGATGTAAGGGGCTATTATTATGGACTATTTTCGGTGATATTATGGGACATTTTCAGGTTTTATTTGTGCGGAAATGGGGGTGTTTTGTTTTAGTGTTTTCGACAATGGAGGAAGGAGGAGAAGATAATTATTTCTTGTTGCTTCTTGCTTGTATTGGGCGTGGACTCTCTTTTATTTTTTTTGTGAGTTATGCGTGAATGCTAGGAGTTTTTTTGTGTGAATGAGCTAGGGTCTGAAAGCAATTGGATTTTTGTCTCTTTTATAGACAAAGGCTAAGGTGAATCCTTGTTTGAAAAGGAATGAGATTTGTTAATGGAGGTGATATCTTTTAATTAGTATTTCATAAGGAAAACATCTTTTTAATTAGGGACAAGATTTGGCTAGATTAGGAATATCATATATTTGATTTATTTAATTAGGCATGAGATTTCTTTTTTTTTATGTAGGTGATTATTTAGATTGGATTTGATTTAGGATGTGATTTATTCAATTTAGGAAGGATATTATTTTAATTTGTGACATGTGTTTTAAATATTTTAATTATTTTGGGTGGGCTTTGCTGGGCTAATTGGGCTTGGGCGTGAGGCTAGCAGCAAAACCAGAAGTACCGACACCGTTCAAACGCCGATTCGAATGCTGCACGAACGCCCGCAATCTGCTTGACGTTTGAACATGTTCACGAACGCATCACGGATGAAAGCAGTGAACATGTGAATTGAATTTGATGACATACTTATTCTGAATTTCCCCTTCCGACATTCGTTTCCCGCGACTTCCGTGACTTAAAAGGTAGTGTCTCCAAATGAGACTCATCAAAGGGACTTATAT
Source organism: Zanthoxylum bungeanum (assembly GCA_019454045.1). Taxonomy (NCBI): domain Eukaryota; kingdom Viridiplantae; phylum Streptophyta; class Magnoliopsida; order Sapindales; family Rutaceae; genus Zanthoxylum; species Zanthoxylum bungeanum. The sequence continues at coordinate 19,778 of SKCR01033661.1, read as the reverse complement.
GAAAAATGCAGTGCCTACAACCTCAATGTAAATGAGGTTTCTTATAGTGTTATGTAATTGGGTATATAAAAGAATGTAAAGCGCTAGCGGGAGAAAGAAAAAGAAAATAGAGAGATTTGTTCTAGGAACAAAATGTGAATATTCATCCGCATATAATTATTATATTTATATATCGCGCCTTATCATACTTTTAGAATGCATGTTTAATGGTGTATGATGAGACCTAATCAAAGATAATAAATTGGTTGCCAATTTATGAAAACGCCCTCGCATTTAATATTAAGCATTTCCTTCCATTGAGTGGTTCTCTCTCAAGATCCAAGATTGGCTTTGATTTGTTGGCCAAAGTCAAGATCATTGTCTATCGCGGATGTGTTTGAACCATGAAAGCTTTGTTAATATCGCATGTCTTGGGCAGTTGTGACTTGTTGGCCAAAGTCAAGGTCACTCATGTTCATCAACGTGGATTACAAAGTTTTCCCACTGTCAATGGGTTGCGCTTTACTGGAATCATTAAGCTTGTTGAGCCAAAGCCAAGGCTTAGTTTATTCAGAGGAAACAAGTTAGGAAATATATTAGATATATGTTTCAGACTTGGATTTCCACCTACCGGATCTAGGAATTGGATGTGAACCAATTGATCTTAGAGATCTACCTAGTTAAATTTTATACAGCTTCTTGGCCAAAGTCAAGGTTGTGTATTATTTAACTGGATCCAAGCCTACTAGGAAACTAAGTTTCCCGAGTACTTAACTGAGGATTAAAGGCTTGCCGAAAATTAGTGGGAGGCTAGTATTAAATTTGCAATTTCGTTTAATACTCGCTAATATGCGTGCTCTATTATTATTATTTTTTGTTATTATATATATTAGTTGGACTAATATTATTCATTTATTATTTTCTTTGAACAGTTAGACTGTAGTCAACACCACTCTATTTGTAGTTGGTTATATAGTTGGACTATAGTAACCATTGCATTTGAGTATACCCGAAACATTTGATTGAATAGTTGGACTATAGCAATCAAAATGGCTGGAAAGATAAGCGTTAGAGACATAATCATGGGTGAGAATGTCTTTAACGGCGCAAATTTTCCAGACTGGAAAATGAACCTTAGGATAGTGCTGGGAGCTGAGAAGTTGCTCTATGTAATAGAGAGACCTCTAGGGCCTGAGCCTGGACTTGAGCAGCCAGTAGAGCATGAGCTTTGGAAGACTCACTGTGATGATAACTTTACTGATCAATCTGTTATGCTTACTGCAATGAATCCTCAGTTTCGTCGTCAGAATAAGTGATTGGATCCTTATGCGATGATGTTGAAGTTGAAGGATATTCATAAATCTAATCTTAGATCTCAGAAGTATGATTTACAGAAGAAGCTCTTTCGCTCTTGTATGTCAGAGGGTACATCTGTCGAACACTATGTGTCGTAGATGATTGCTAACATCGAACAGCTGAGTCAGTTGAGCATTACTTTCGAGCCCGAGACTTCCATAGATTTGATCTTACAGTTTCTGCCCGACTGTTGAGGTGGGTTTGTCATGAACTATAATATGATGAACCAAGAGTAAACTCTTGGAGAGTTAATGGCTATGCTGAAAGAGGCAGAGCCAGAGCTTCTGAAAGGCAAGAAGCGCGAGGCGCATCTTACTTCGACATCCAAGAAGCCCAAGGCTTGGCCGAAGACTTCTAGGGGTGTGAAGAAGAAGAAGAAGAAGAAGGGCAAGGCTCAATCATCACAGTCTTCTGGGAAGACAAAGGACAAATCCCAAGACTTCTGCCTATAATGTGGCAAACGGGGTCACTGGAAGCGTGACTGCCGTATGTTCAAGGCGGACTTAAAGGAAGCGAAGGCGGGCAAGGCTCCGGCTTCATGTATATTTGTTATTGAAATAAACATGTCCACTACCAGTTTTAAAAATTGGATTTTTGATACTGGATGTGGTACTCACAAATGTACTGATGTGTAGGATCTGCAGATTAGCAGGAGACTGACTGATAAGTACATGAAAATGTACTTTGAACATCACTTATTCGAGTTTATTGTTCAGTATTTAATTATATATTTTATATTTTATTATATAATATTTATCATTTCATTAATTTATAAAGTTTTCAATGTTAGGATTTATATAGTATATTTTTAATATAATTTTTACCGTAATATAATTTTAGCAAATATTTAATTATTTAAATTATTTTACCGATCTCTTATTTATTTTGCAGGATGAAAAATATGGGCCCAAAACATTTCACTAAATTCGTCATCATGGGCGCATAATTGAAGAATTTAAAAACAAAGAGCGTGGCCACGTGAGACAGTCTTCGCCGAGTCAGAGAGCAACTTTGAGCATGGGTTGCACGTATTAGTGCTGATTGTGGGCATGATTAAAATAGAAAGAAGATCAAAGGCTGCTGTGTAATACATATATTATGTTATGGGCAAATGAAGACAAAAATAACAACAAGAGAGAGAAGATAAAACAAAGAATAAAAAATGAAGAAAACCCATGCTGAAGAAACAAAATAGGCCGATAAAAACGAGCAGCTGCGTGAAAGAAAGGGGGGGATGGGGGGGCTGCGTGAACAAATAAATTAAACCAGCAGTGCCGAGAGCTAGTAAGCTGCTGTGCGTAAAAGAACAAACCCTAAGACAGCGAGAGAAGCAGTGAAGAAAATAAGGGAAAAGCTGCGCAACCAAGAGACAAAGGAAGCAGGCCGAGAGAGAACAACAACATCCAGGAAGCCGAAAGCAATCCAGGGAGCAGTGATAATGAATTACACGATGTTTCTCCAACCCATCACTGTTATTTCTTCCTTCGGCATGCGGAACTAACCTCCCAAAGCAAAGCTAAGGGCGAACTCTTGTACCCTATTCTTTTATTTTGTTATTTGATTCGTGGATGATTTTCATTGTTTAATACAATTATTATCTTATTCTTCTCGTTATTCTTTTGAGTATTTTAATTTAAAAACTTATTTTATTAATTGGCATATTGATTCAGTCACGCTTTTTCTATGTGTTGTTGGTAAAAATGGTTGTGATTGGTTAAGGTTGTTTTGCGAGTTCATCCTTTGCTGCAGTATTGCCCGAGGGTATATTGTCGTCGTTGGATAGGTTGTAACGATAACCTTGTGAGTTGTAAACGTAGAGTAGAATTGAATATCCTCCGATTGTGGGTTTGGGACGTGAAATCCTCAATTGTGTAATAAAACGAATTGATAATGTGATAGAAGTAATAGGTACAAGAGGGGACCCTGACGCTTTGCTATTTCTCCATTGATAAAATCTCTTAATTTTTCGTATTATTTAATTTACATCGCAATTCAATTTTTAATCTTTTCTTTAATTCAGTTACCGTTGACGTTTTTGTTTGAGTAGATTAGTTCCTGTAACCATCTCTCTGAGGAATCGACACCCCAGCTATACTGCGATAACCGCGAGTCATATTTGGGCGTAATCAAAATTTGGCGCCGTTGCCGGGGAGACGGTTTACAACTTAAAGGATCAGGTTTGCTTTTTCAACAAAAGCGGTAACTTCGTTCCATTTTTTTTTTAATTTAGTTACTATTTGCTTATTTAGTTTATTTAATTTTTGTTTATATATTTTTTTTAATTAGTTCTTTTTATTTTTGTTTCTAGTTTTATTTTTTATTTTTATTTTTGTGTTTATTTTATTTATTTTATTTTATTTTTGTTTTATTAGTTGTGTTGGAGGCATGCCTAGATTTAGGGATCAATTGGGTGGATTTACTAGAATAGAACATGAAGATTCAGAGTCAGATCCAGATAGTATATTTGAGAACCTTTTTGCTACATCATCTAAATCTAGCAGACATACCATGAGTGAGTACGAGAGACCACCCATGAGGACTCTTGAAGAGTACCTCCACCCAACTCACACAGCTATACCATCGTGTATAATGTTTCCTCCTAATGCACCACACATAGACTTTAGGCCTGGAATGATACAGTATCTTCCAACTTTTCACGGTTTAGAGAGCGAGAATCCTTACGTGCACATTAGGGAGTTTGAAGAGGTAGTAGAAACCTTCCATGACCGTTTTGGGACTACTGACACAATTAGACTTAAGTTCTTCCCTTTTTCCCTTAAGGATAGAGCTAAGAGCTGGTTTTATTCTTTAAGATTGCGATCAATAGGAACATGGGGCGAGATGACGCATGCATTTTTCAACAAATATTTCCCACACCATAAGACTAATGCCTTGAAAAGACAGATCTCCACCTTTTCCCAGAGAGACAGTGAGACCCTTTATGAAACGTGGGAGAGGTATAAGGAGTTGTTAGCTAGTTGCCCCCACCATGGATATGAGAGTTGGCGTTTAGTAAGTTATTTCTATGATGGACTGACCCCTAGGGAGCACCAATTTGTTGAGATAATGTGCAATGGTGAGTTTACCCGAAAGGACCCTGATGAGGCACTCGAGTATTTAGATGACCTATCTAAGAAATCTCATATTTGGACTGGACCCAATGTCGTAGATAACACTGATTTGACACACACTTTTTCTAGCAGAAGCCTACAACACTTTAGGGAAGAGGATAGCCTTAAGACACAAGTTGAGCTGTTAACTAGACATATAGGAGCCTTAATAGCCAAAGACAGCAAGACAATGCATTCAGTAGCCCAGCTAGAATCCCAAGAGTGTCCCGTGTACAGTGAGATGAGGGGTACAAATGAGGAAAACTACAATACTTTAGGGATGTACCAGAAGCCTTATACACCATATCCAGATACCTATAATCCTAGTTGGCAGAACCATCCCAATGTTAGTTGGAGGCAAGAGTCTTATCAGCCTACCCAGACACCACAACCCAGGAGTTACAATACCCCACAGTATCACACACCTGCCATTTCTAGGAATTCTTTAGAGGATACTATGCAAGCATTCATGGAAGCCCAGAATAAAACCAATCAAAGGATTGAGTCATTGATAGCTCAGGTAGCTGAAGACCAAAAGGAAATTAGGAGTCAACTCTCTAAATTGACTAATGACCTGAGTGTACAAGAACAAGGAAAATTCTCATCTCAGGCTCAACCAAATCCACAAGGGCAACCCATAGCACAGACTGATCATGAAATATCCAGTATAAGAGGTGTTGATGTCATAATCACTAGGAGCGGTAAAGATATAGGAATGCAGAATACCTCCAACATTATAGATGACCCCAATGATAATAGTGCATATACCCCTCAGGAAGAACAAGTGCCATCGTTTCAAATTAGAGTACCTTTCCCACAAGAACTTTGGCCCACAATGAGAGTTCCAGTTCCAAATGTTGAAAAACAATCACAGGGTGAGGGTGAGTGTCATTACTCATACATGCTAGAAGTAGTTCTACCAGAAATAGTGTCTCTACAACCTGAATCAAATCCTTCTGAACTGAAACTGATCCCTAAGAATCGAAAAAGGAAGAAAATGAGAGTTAATGCTCAATTAAAGATGATACCTGTGAGGTTAAAGAGAAGATTGAGCCAACTTTTCCTTATGAGCAGCCCAAAATTTCGACAATCCTTAGACCTTGGAGGATCAATGGATAAACTGCCACAGCTAGACAAGCATTCCCTCACATGCCTTCATCGGTGCGCTCGATGGAAACCACCATGACAACTTGAGTGCTTGCGTCTGGCTGAAGACGTTAAACTTAGCACTAGCGGGGAGGCAACCCTTGCATCTGCATTTTATTTTATTTTATTTTATTTACTTTAGTTTTATTTTATTGTGTGCTAACTGCATGTTTATTTTTTCTGTTTGCATGAGTGTTTATGCAGGAGTTAGCACAACCTACACAGCCACACAACTAAAGTCTCACCAGTAGGAACCTGATCAACTCCGCGTCTGGTAGTGTTGTTCCTTAATCCTTTTTCTTTACATTTATCTTACATTGAGGACAATGCAAGTTTTAAGTGTGGGGGTGTATGCATGCGCATGATAATACCTGTCATAAATACATTTTATTATTATCTAAAAAAAAAATTGTTGTTTTGTTTGTTTTTAGTCCTTGATAGTTAAACATAGGTCATATGATGATATTGTTTGTGTTAGGATGAAATCTTAGAAACGATAAGTCCTTTAATGCATTTTTATCTGATGCTTTGAGTAGTTTATCTATGTTAGACTCGTAAGCACTTAATTATGGGTTTTTAGCAGTGAAAGCCTGAGTAGTTAACAAAGTGACTAGTTGAAGAAATTGCATGTCGATGAATGACCATTTGCTTAGATGTCTATCATGATTTGCTTGTGTTATGACGTATAGTATGGTTGAAAATAAAAGAAAAAAATCTCTGAAGATAGAAAATAAACCACCTATAACCGATAAGCGTGAAGCTACCCATGAGCGAGTATTAGGACCATCATGAGGAGAAATGCTACCTTAAAGGGTAGATGTGTTGGAAAAAAAAAGAGAAAGAAAAGAAAAATGCAAAAAAGAGAAAGTGAAAAGAGAGACAAAGAAAAAAAAGAGAAATCATACCATATTGAGCACAGAAAAGCAATTGCAGAACTTAATTGAGATATCTAGGTTGGTTTGACCCATCGATCCCAATTTTTAAACGAAATCATTGCGTTGGCATACGTGAGAATAAAGCTGTGAATGAACCTAATCACACACACACTTTGAGTCAGACTTAGATGATTTATTCAAATATTTGGATTTGAGTTGCATTGAGTACTTTGAAGGTTCTCTGATTTTATTACTAAGCATTCTTTGAGGACAAAATTATGTGAAACTATTTGGACTATTTTGTTTTTATTTTTGCATGATTGTGTGTTTTGCATGACGTTTGTGGGTGTCGTCGTCGTAAGCCCTCACGAGACTATAACTCATCCATTAGGGATACCTAGGGGTTTAAAGGCTTGTTGCATACGCTAAATGCAATCGTGAACCCTACGAAAGTGGCTTAGATAGTTTGTATTCATTTCGTTTAGTTTTTATTTTATTTTACGCTTGAATTACTAGGGACTAGCAATAAGCTGGTTGGGGGTTGTGATAAGTACATGAAAATGTACTTTGAACATCACTTATTCGAGTTTATTGTTCAGTATTTAATTATATATTTTATATTTTATTATATAATATTTATCATTTCATTAATTTATAAGGTTTTCAATGTTAGGATTTATATAGTATATTCTTAATATAATTTTTACCGTAATAATATTTTAGCAAATATTTAATTATTTAAATTATTTTACCGATCTCTTATTTATTTTGCAGGATGAAAAATATGGGCCCAAAACATTTCACTAAATTCGTCATCATGGGCGCATAATTGAAGAATTTAAAAACAAAGAGCGTGGCCACGTGAGACAGTCTTCGCCGACTCAGAGAGCAACTTTGAGCATGGGTTGCACGTATTAGTGCTGATTGTGGGCATGATTAAAATAGAAAGAAGATCAAAGGCTGCTGTGTAATAAATATATTATGTTATGGGCAAATGAAGACAAAAATAACAACAAGAGAGAGAAGATAAAACAAAGAATAAAAAATGAAGAAAACCCATGCTGAAGAAACAAAATAGGCCGATAAAAATGAGCAGCTGCGTGAAAGAAATGGGGGGGAGAAGCCGTGAAGAAAATAAGGGAAAAGCTGCGCAACCAAGAGACAAAGGAAGCAGGCCGAGAGAGAACAACAACATCCAGGAAGCCGAAAGCTATCCAGGGAGCAGTGATAATGAATTACACGATGTTTCTCCAACCCATCACTATTATTTCTTCCTTCGGCATGCGGAACTAACCTCCCAAAGCAAAGCTAAGGGCGAACTCTTGTACCCTATTCTTTTATTTTGTTATTTGATTCGTGGATGATTTTTATTGTTTAATACAATTATTATCTTATTCTTCTCGTTATTCTTTTGAGTATTTTAATTTAAAAACTTATTTTATTAATTGGCATATAGATTCAGTCACGCTTTTTCTATGTGTTGTTGGTAAAAATGGTTGTGATTAGTTAAGGTTGTTTTGCGAGTTCATCCTTTGCTGCAGTATTGCCCGATGGTATATTGTCGTCGTTGGATAGGTTGTAACGATAACCTTGTGAGTTGTAAACGTAGAGGAGATAAAATAATAATTACTTTAGAACCTTAATTAGAGTAGAATTGAATATCCTCCGATTGTGGGTTTGGGACGTGAAATCCTCAATTGTGTAATAAAACGAATTGATAGTGTGATAGAAGTAATAGGTACAAGAGGGGACCCTGACGCTTTGCTATTTCTCCATTGATAAAATCTCTTAATTTTTCGTATTATTTAATTTACATCGCAATTCAATTTTTAATCTTTTCTTTAATTCAGTTACCATTGACGTTTTTGTTTGAGTAGATTAGTTCCTGTAACCATCTCTCTGAGGAATCGACACCCCAGCTATACTGCGATAACCGCGAGTCATATTTGGGCGTAATCACTGACTTCATGGGAGATCGACCTGTGAGTCGGAAATGGGATGAAAGTCATTGTTTTGGCCGTTGGCACCTATGTTTTGAATCTGCCCTCAGGGCATGTACTTACATTATGTGACTATTATTTTGTACCTAGTTTGACTAGGAATATTATCTCTTTATCTAGTTTAACCCGATGCAGGTGTACCTTTGTATTTAGGAACACTGGGTGTTTTGTTTATAAAGATGATATTGAGATATGTACAGCAGATGTGAATAATGGTCTTTATATTTTGAATATAAATTAATCTCAAATATATAACATAACAAACAAAAAGCTCAAATTGAGTAAAACATATGAGACTTATTTGTGGCATTGTCGTTTGGGACACAATAACAAAACTCGTATATCCACACTTTCGAAGAATAGATACATGGACGGATTTTATCCTAATTCATATGATGTCTGCGAATCTTGTTTGTTAGGAAAAATGCCTAAAACACCTTTTAGTAGTGAAGGTGTACGTGCCACAGAACTGTTAGCCCTCGTTCATAGTGACATATGTGGGCCAATGTCTAGCCAGGTTAGAGGTGGATATGAATACTTCGTAACCTTTATGGATGATGCATCGCGTTATGGTTATGTGTATCTTATGAAACACAAGTCGAAAACTTTTGAGAAATTCAAAGAGTTTCGACAAGAAGTAGAAAAACAGACTGGCAAAAGTATTAAAACATTGCGGTCGGACCGTGGTGGAGAATACTTAAGCAATGAGTTTCAAGATTACTTGAAAGAATATGGTATTCTTTCACAGTGGACTCCTCCCGGAACACCTCAATTGAACGGTGTGTCCGAACAGAGAAACATAACTTTATTGGACATGGTAAGGTCAATGATGAGTTGCATAGAGCTATCGATTTCCTTCTGAGGATACGCATTAAACAGTGAAATACTTATTTTGAATAAGGTTCGGTCAAAGTCCGTTGAACAGACTCCATATGAGATATGGACAGGAAAGAAATCAGGTTTCTTATTCCTGAAGATTTGGGGATGCTGGGCATATGTTAAACGTTTGGATAGTATCAAACTAGAACCCAAATCAGATAAGTGCCTATTTGTAGGTTATCCTAAGGAAACAAAAGGATATTATTTGTACAACCCACAAGAGAAAAAAATATTTGTTGCTCTTCATGTAATTTTCCTATAAAAGGAATTCATGAATGCAGTGATAAGTGAGAGAAAATTAAACTCGATGAAAATCAGAGTGATACTGTTCCTGGCACCGACCCCCTCACAGAACACGAATAGTCCATCAGAGATGAGACTGTTCCATAATCTTCTGACACACAAGAACCGCGTAAGTCAGAGAGAGTTAGAAAACAACCTGAGAGGTATGGGTTTCTGATCTCACCTCATGTAGACATTAATCTTATTGAGGAAGATGAATCAGCTACGTATGAGGAAGCGATATAAGGTATCAACTTCGCTTTATGGAAGAAGACATGAAGTCCGAAATGGATTCCATGTATACCAACAAAGTTTGGACACTGGTTGATGTACCAGAAGGCAATAAGCCCATTGGTTGTAAATGGGTCTTTAAAAAGAAGACTTGGTGTCGATTACGATGAAACCTTTTCACCCATTGCCATTATTAAATCCATTCGGATAATGCTTGCTATTGCTGCATATTTCTATTATGAAATATGGCAGATGGATGTCAAAACCGCTTTCCTTAATGGAAATCTTTTGAAGGTTATTTATATGTAACAACCTGATGGTTTTGTTGTACTAAGACATGCAAACAAGGTTTGCAAGTTAAACCGATCCATTTATAGATTAAAGCAAGCATCATGTTCTTGGAACAATCGTTTTGTTGAAATCATAAAAGAATACTATTTCATTAAAAATGAAGATGATTCTTGTTTCTATAAAAAGGATAGTGGGAGGACACTGACATTCATTGTCCTATACGTTGATGACGTATTGCTTCTTGGAAATGACATTCCCATGCTACAATCGGTGAAAGCTTGACTTTCATTAAAATTCTCCATGAAAGACTTGGGAGAGACAACCTTTATTCAAGAATAAGGATCTACCGGGATAGATCTAGAAAGTTGTTGCCACTCTCCCAGAGCTCGTACATTGACAAAGTGTTGAAGAGATTCAACATGGATCAGTCTAAAAAGGGGATGCTTCCGGTGTCACATGGCGTCTCTCTATCGAAGGATATGTGTCCTAAAACTCAAGATGAAAGAGATGCAATGATTCGGATCCTGTATGCTTCAGCAGTTGGATCAATCATGTACGCGACCTATTGTCTCATATGCTTTGAGCATGTGCAGTCACTATCAGGCCGATCCAGGTGATGGTCACTGGATTTCTGTAAAGAACATCCTTAAGTATCTTAGATGAACTAAAGTTGCTTTCTTAGTCTATGAGGAATGAGAACTTGAGGTGACTGGGTTCACCGATGTAAGTTTCCAAATCGACAAAGACGATTGTAAGTCGCAATTAGGGTACATATTTTGTTTGAACAACGGAGCAGTGAGTTGGAAAGTTTCCAAGCAAGAGACTGTTGCCGATTCAACAACAGAAGCATAATATATTGCTGCAGCTGAGGCAGCATAAGAAGCAGTTTGGATCCGTAAATTCCTAATTGGATAAGGAGTCGTTTTGTTAGCAGCTGAGCCCGTACCTTTGTATTGTGACAATAATGGGGCTATCGCACAAGCTAAGGAACCACAGTCTCATCAACGATCCAAACATGTACTTTGATGATTTCATCTGATTTGTGAGATCATAGATCGTGGCGATGTGAAGATCGAAAAGATCGCATCAGATGATAACATTGCAGATCCACTGACGAAGGTTGTATCTCAGCAAAATTTTGAGCGACATGTACATAGTTCAGGTGTTAGATACTTGAGTGATTGGCTACAGGCCAAGTGGGAGATTGTCAGACAATTATGACCCAAAGCATCACTATTTGTAAAGAATATCGTGTTTTTGTACAAATTAACTATGTGACAAAAGGAAATTGCTATTTTGTCATTATCGTAACTGGATTACTTGGATATATATAAATGATAAAAGTCCTTATGATTAAATCAGATTAATAAAATAAGAGACAATACTAATCCACGAACAGTTTAATCATTAAATATCCATAGTCGAAGTATTATCGAGACTGACATTGATAATACGGAATAGACTAGTATTAAAATTGTGCGCGTTATGGAAGCTTAACGATATAGTTCTCATATATTTAGGTATTTGATACTTATGCAAGTGTAATAAGAGGTTCTGTTAGCCATTGGACCGGGAATAGTTTGCTCTAGATAGACCCAATCGGAATCCCATTGGTAGTATGACTATGTGTCTATGGGAATCTGAATCAGGGTAGGTGTATGTGATCATTAACCTGAGACTTATGTCGCAATTACTTGCGACAATCAGTTTACTTTAGTATGGGTTGCCTGGAGCTTTAAAAGGTTCTGTGTATGCCTGTATTGGGTTTACTGAGAATCATAGTGTATTGGATGTGATATCAAGATGGGAGTGCCACTTCAGTCATATGGAGATGATGGTTACACAGGATACATAACTAGTACTCTTAAAAGCTGCAGCTATCGGGATAATATGACTAGGTCATGACTTCTTGATTACAGAGATTAGTTACTCGAGATCCGATGTATGCTTCGTATGGGGCAAACACAGAGCCAGCCCTAGGCCTAGCATGTGACATCCGATACTGGACCGTATTACGCATTACATTATATTAGTATTACTACGCCTGATACAGATGATATTACTCGGCGAATATTTATGGAGAATTGGGTAGGCAGGGTGCTTTGCTAGAAGTTAACCATGTCTTTTAAATCAGTGAGAACATGGTACGGGGTACGCATGTGTTCGGATAGTCCGATAACCGTATTTACTACCAACATATCCAGGAATATCTTGGGTCGCTTCTAAAAAATTCACCAATGATATTTGACTCAGATAGAATTAATCCGGGATTAATTATGATAGAGAAAATTAATTTGGGATTAATTGCGGCAAGAATTAATCTGAGATTAAATTAGTATAGAAGAGAGAACACGATTAATTTAGAATTAATAGATAAAATAAATTTAATAGTTAAATTGGATTTTTCTATTTAATTTATTTATTTGTGGCTAAAATAATATATCGGATATATTAATTGAAATCAGATTTCAATACGAAATTAAAATTGGATTTTAATTCGGGCAAACGAATTAATTTAGAATTAATTCGAAAGCGACTATCGTAATAATTTTGCTTGGCATAATTATTTAATTAAATTGGATTTAATTATGGTGCGACGGTAAATTCGTTTATTCGGAATTAAACGAACCCGATAAAATTGTCTGTGACTTTGTAGGCCCAAGTCAAGTTGTGTGTTGAAGAAGCCAAATCAAATTTTGAATTTCAAATGTGGTGGGACCACATCACTTACATCAAATGTCTAAAATTGATGGAAATAGATGGCTTAATATTAAATGCATATTTAAACACACAACAACCAAGTTTTTGGAAAACAACACAACTCTCTCTTCTTCTCCTACCTTTGGCCGATTGCTTATCTCTTGGGTGTGAAATTTTTGCTTCAAAATTTCTTCAAAGCTAGCACTTGGAGGAGTCATTTGAGGTGATAGGGGAACTCAACCAAGGACAAACAACAAGCTTGGAGCTTCATCCAAAGAAATTTCAAAATTTTCTCCAAATCAATCTAAGTGTTTCCGCCACTTTACTTGGTTATTTCAGACATAAAATCATATTTAGGATCTTGTGGCATGTCTTAGAGACTAACAAAAATATGGTGTTGATAAGTGACTCACAATTGGCTCTCCAGCAACTAAATGACGAGTTCCAGCAAGGGAAACTAGCATGATAGCTTACCTCATGGAAGTGAGAAAGCTCACCCTAGGAATGTGGGACGTGACATTTGAGCTAATCGGACGAGTGAACAATCAGCAGACAGATTCATTGGCCCGAATTGTGTTGTCCATCAAGTCAAAAATTTCTCGAATAATCTCCTTGGAAATTTTGGAACCGAAAAGTGTAGGAGAAAAAAGCATGGTGGAGGTGGAAGTTGAGACCAAACTGACCTGGATAGACCCAATCAAGAGGTACTTAGAAGCGAGGGACTTGTCGGAAGATAAGAAAGAGGCAAGGAAACTTAAATACTGAAGCACACGATTTTGCTTGATAGATAGGATGTTGTACCGGAGGGGTTACATCATGATGTATCTCAGGTGTCTGGGGCCCGATGAGGCAAACTATTTGCAAAAAAATCCATTAGGGAATTTATGGAAGCCCCTCTGATGGAAAGTTAATCGTCCACAAAGCGCTCAGACAAGGTTTCTTCTGGCCAAAAATGCATCAGGACGAGGTCAAGATTGCCCGAGCATTTGATGGGTGTCAAAGGAATGCCAATGTACCTAACTAGCCGGCCTATCAGCTAACCACTTTCTCAAATCTAAGGCCATTCTCTCAATGGAACTGGATATTATCAAACCTATGCCTACCGGCCGGGGTCAGGCAAAATTCACGATCGTGGCAATTGATTATTTTACCAAATAGGTAAAGGTTGAGCCATTATCCATAATAACAAAGAAAAAAGCCATACATCGATTTGGGATTCCCAAGGCTATCATCACTGATAATGGAAAGTAGTTTTATAGCACGGGCTTCAGGAAACTTTGTGAGGATCTCCAGATTGTTTTAAGGTTTGCTTCAAAGTTAAACGGGCAAGTAGAGGCAGTGAACAAGACCATAAAGAATAATTTGAAGGCACGTCTTGGGTCATGTAAAGGTCTATGGGTTGAGGAGCGGCCAGAGATATTAGGGGTGCATCAGATGACTTACAAGGACTCCAGAAGAGAAACCCAATTTTCCTTGGCATATAGATATGAGGCATGCATCCCAGTAAAGATTGGGATGACGACCCATCGAGTACATCACTTTGAGGAAGGATAAAGTGAAGAACTCATCAGACATAACCTCGACCTAGTAGAGGAAAAAAAAAAGAAGTCGACACTCAAAATGGCAGTGTATCAGCAAAAAATGACACGCTTCTACAACAAAAGGGTCCGAGTACAAGCCTTTCGCCCCGGAGACTTGGTTTTAAGACATGTGACCCTGAACATAAGAAAGATAGAGGAGGGCTCCTTGGGAGCCAAGTGGGAAAGGCCTTACAGAATTGCTGAAGTCATTCGGTCGGGTTCCTATCACCTAGAGTAGTTGGATGGTGCCTAGCTCAAAACGACATATAACATTGAGATGTTGAGAAGATATTTCCAATAGAGCCTCTTTTAGAATGACCCTCAAAGAGTTGTAAGAAGGAAAATAGATCCCATGAATATAAATAGGGCTTTCCCCTTTCAAATAGAGATTTTTTCTTCTATGTTTGTTTGTTATTTGGATGAGAAAGACTTGTTTAATATTTTTGTAAAATACTCATTACCAGGACAAATCAAGGGGCGTGAGGCATATGGAGAAGATGCGAGCCCCCGTGGCACGCTAGTCCATAATGTCATTACCAAATCGTCCGGACAGAGTTTTGGGACCCAATGACTTACACCTTTGAGGGATATAGCGCTAAGGCCTACGTAGCGTTTGACGCATCGTGGTAACACTTGCATGTTTGATGGGAGGGCCAGCGTGGCATTTGTCGCCCCCAAGTAACCACAGTTCCATGAATTTAGGAAAGTTAAGGTACCATGGTACCCTTAGGTTCACATCATATAGGGAGGAATAATTCCCCCACAGTACTCGCCGCCTAGTGTTGGAGGTGCATAGCATAGGGAAAGGCCAAGGGCCTTCGTGGTGTTTGAAGCCTCGGGATGTGCCTAGCATGAGGAAGGAAATGCCTCTGTGGCACAGGCCATCCCATTTCGGACTCGCCAAGCATATCACGGGGACGGCAGGAAAGCCTTTGTGGATTTTGCGAAGCTGGGGTTTTTCCTAGCATATGGACTATTCTTATGGCGTTGGTCACCCCTACGGTCCGTAACTCTGTTCATCGGGACATCTAAATTGTAAGATTTAAAATTAGTGTTTTACACAGCTTGGTATAGAACACCACTGCCAGTGTTTGTAAGGATGGCTAAGGGTTGAGAATCTTCCCCCAAAGACTCGAATATAATTTTGATGACTCGGGGTCGTGTATGTCCTTCCGAGGCCTTATAATATTTTTTTGCATGGGGTCAGAGTTTCTTCCTTATGGCCTTGTATTGAATGGCACAAGGAAGGAACATTCCCTTGTGGCCAAATATTATAGTAGCTCGAGGTCGGGTACGTCCTACCGAGGTCTTATGGTGTTTGTTAGCATTAGGTTAGATTTTATCCCTCATAGCCTTGTATTGAATGGCACAATGAGGGAATATTCTTTTGTTGCCAAGTAATTTTGATGAATCGGGGTTGGGTACGTCCCACCAAGGCTTTATGGTGTTTGATGGCATGAGGTCAGAGTTTCTCCCATATGGCCTTCTATTAAATGACACAAAAATGGAACATTCCATTGTGGCCAAGTAAATATAGCGGCTCAGGTTGGGTACGTCCCACCGAGGCCTTATGTTGTTTGTTGGCATGAGGTCAGAGTTTCTCATTCATGACCTTATATTGAATGGCACAAGGAAGAAATATTCCTTTGTGGCCAAGTAATTATAGTAGCTTGGGGTCGGGTACGTTACCAAGTATTGGTTAATGTTGATTAGCTCACCATGTTCAAGTAAAGTGGAAGTTGTCATAGATCGGGTCTTTGTTCGGTGTGTGCTTAAGTATGGAAGAATATGCGAATGTTCAAAAATAATTTTTATTAATGGTGTACTTTGGGCCCTCTCGGGGTTACCTATACATTAAAAAAAATACGAGCAAGTTATACAGAGGGGCCGGGTGTATATTCATAAGGGGGTGCAACAGATGATGACGAGCTAGGATCCCCACGGGTTGGAGACACCACAGAAACAATGACTGGGTCTAGAAGGGTATAAAGTGATAAATGAACAATGCATCTTTTATAATATACGATATAAATCAAAACAATTGATAAATAAACAATGCATCTTTTATTTTAAACAACTAACCCTGTTTACATATTACATGAAGCTCTATGGCATATATCCCAACAAACTCCCACTTTTAGAGAAAATGGGACATGTCACATAAACCTAGACCCTCTAGGTGATCTTCAAATATTTTAGCCGACAAGGTCTTTGTAAAGGGATTAGCCAGATTCTCTACATATGGTATCTTTCAAAGAGATAATACTTCATCTCTATATACTTCATTCTCTTGTGGCTTCTTGGTTAACTTTAGGTTATTCCAATAAAAACCCAAAACTGCACTCTTGTTGTTGTAGATATATTATATGAGCCGAACTTTGTCAGTGTCCATCAATATAGTTATTACATATTGATTGACCCTTCACGAATATCTCATAATTAGAGTGGAGTCAAAATCTTCTTTATATCTCTCTAATTATTTTTATTTTAAGTACTATTGATTCTCTAATGAATGATTTATTCATAACCATTTTGAAAATTAATCTTTCTATTCATAATAGAAAGATATGAGCGCTCTAATCGTTCAAGTACTGAATCAACTCTGAAGGAAGATACTCATATACTTCTCGCAAGAAGGAGTGACCTCCATATCTATGTAAAACGTCCCTAGCTACACACCAAACCATGTCCCCAAAGTACGTAACTATTGGTCGAGATTTCTACACCAACCTCACTTTGTAAATCAAAAGACATAGCCTGCCATGCAGGAGTTCGTAGTACATTCAGGATTCAGATCAATCTGTATACAATAATCTAGTAGATTTAAATGAATTTCTTTATTTAACGGATATTATAAGAAATTCATTTCGATCTGGGTCTAGTCCTATATGATCACATCATATAAGATGCCTCTATTCTCATGTCACCATATGGATGATACCGAATCAAGGTCACCATACAATTATATAATGGATCGTATCTATAGTTAAACCACAAAAAAAACTATTTTGTTTGTTTTATGGACAATTTTATATTACTGACTTCATACTTAAATCATCTTGTGTAAGAAGTTCATACATTAAGCCTGAAGGCACATAAGTAATTAATGGTAAACTGGATAATTTACAATATGCGATATAAATCAAAACAATAGATAAATAATCAATGTCTCTTTTATTTTAAACAAATAACTTCGTTTACATATTACATGAAGTTCTAGGTCATATATCCCAAAACTATCACCCTCCACCCATTCAGATTCAGTTGGCATGTGGCCAGATTCATTACTGTTAACATCTTCACATACTACCCCTACATGGACAGGCGCAACCCCATGTCAATGAAGGCAGTGCAGAGTGCCACTTGATCATCACATGGATGGCTCGCTTGATTGCATTCCTTTGGGACACTCAGTGTGATGGCCTCAGGGATGTTGAACCGTTCCCCTAATTGTTCTAACCAATTTTTTTAGTTTTTTGTATACTGTTATTTTTTATTTTACTTTGAATTATTTCTATAAATTTTATCATGAATTTTTTATTATTTGTTGTGTTTCATAATGTAAACACTGATTAATAGTTATTTCAGAATGGCAGTCAATATTTCAAGTTCGATAAGAAAATTTAAGCTTAAATTGAAAAAATTATATTAAACTTCATTGGAATTCATTTGAAAGAAAATTAAATATTTTTAAAGGTATTTATAACAAAAAATATATTTTCAAATGAGAGTGTAAGACAAGAGATAATTCTAATGTGAATTCGAAATACTATTTGGGAATCGATAGACAAATAAAAAAGACATAAATATTAATCGTAAGAAAACCAATTATCTTATTTAGATTATAAGAACAACTACATCCAGATCATTTATATGATCAATACTTAGAATTTTATTAAAATTTTTATTATGATATGAAATGATAATCAAATATGTATTCAACTTGCACAAAATGTGAATCATGTGCTAGTAATTTATAATGTAACAGTAACAGAGAATCAATGGATAATTATGAAAAAAAGGAACTCAATTCTCATTCAATAAAGTGAGAGTTACAGTTTGAATACAAAATCTTGTTGGAGCAACAAGATTTTGGCAGAAAATATAGTGGGCATAGACTAATTTTATTATATCATGCCTCCAAAGTAGGTGAAGGTAAGACGTTAGATGAATTTACTGTTGTTATGTCCAAAATTTTGGCCCATCAACAGTGAAGATACAACCAATAAAAATTGAATGGAGCACCAGAAACCATTTAAAATATATGTTGTACGAGTTACCAGAATACCAATAAGAATGTTTTGTGAAATTCGATCCAATAATTTCATATCGCCACGTGTCTATATTATTAGAATCCTATACTAATAATAATATCAATGTGTTTAAAACTCCATTGTATTTATGTTTAGTTTTGGTTGGCCAATACTCATTGTTGATAGGGATTTCTGCTGCTAAGTCTTTTGTACAGTTCGGTAAGGGCAGAGAGGGGAATTCACCTCATTCGGAGGACCAGGGGTCAGAGGCTGTATGTCGCTTTTTCAAATCGGCATGGAGCTCGGGTCCGATTTCATGAGAATGACCGACCAGAGGATGAAGTATGATACGGTCTGAGAGACCGACAACATCAGAGCTATGGTCGACCATATTAGATCGGGTCTCGATTCGGTTCTATCCTGCCCCCTTGAGCAGGTTGATGAGCTCGAGTATTTCGGCTTAGGACGGAAACATTTGGGAAGCTCGGCAGGTTATTTGGCCAACCTCGTGATAACCGACAGAAGATCAGAGTAGTTGATTTCTTCCTTCGATACATGTCATTTCTCAAAGGCACTTTACAGGCTGTCATCATTATTGTTGCACGTTGCAGTAGAGAAAACAAAGTGATGGGACTGACCATCAGGTGACAGGTTTGCTTTCGGTGAAAGCAATCTTGGGCAGAGCGTCCGTCAATCAGTCAGAGACCACGCGGGAAACGTCATAAAGTTGGAGGAACGGTGTCACACTTTCTTAGTAAATAAAGAGAGGGTAATCTCATTTGTAATGGTTGGGTTTTTCAGATAGCAAACTTGTAACATAAAAGAAAGCAAGCACTACAGGTAAAACTCTTTCAACTACTCGGCCACATTCAGACCTTACTCAAAACAGGTCGGTCGAGTCGGTTTTGGCAATAAAAATAACCCTCATCGTTTTGTACCCATGGACGTAGGCTGGATTCGCTCCGCGGAACCACGTTAAAACTCTCTTGTCAATCTGTGTGTTTTCTCACCTTTCACTAAATTTGCCTTTGGTCTCCCCATAACCAAACAAATTAAAGGTTGAAGGAGGATTGTCCCAGGAGCACTATCTCAATAT